>VXBO01000009.1:29934-107953 GCA_013400135.1 Rhinoptilus africanus | reverse complement strand
AGGTTTTTCTTTTTTTTTTTTTTTGGTCATATTTGGTGTTCAACCACTAGGTTCTCTGGGAAAATTATTTTATTTTTCATGTTGGGAAATTAAATTCTGTACTGACTAATAGCGAACTAGCATATTTCTGTAACGTAATTTTAGGTCTATATCCTGTCTTCTTTCTAAGAGTGAATTCTTACTAACCAGCTTGATAGAACAAAGGAGAGGCAGAAATTAAAGCTAAAATATGAATCTGGAAAACAAAACAGAAAGGTAAAATGAAGACCCTTAAAACAGGGATGACCATGTTTCCAGGAAATTCAAGCGAATACTGATTTTAAAGTCATGTCTAACAGTTTAGTGTTAGTACCTCATTAAAATCCAGAGATTAATAGCAGGAGTCTCATTGTTGCACATTAAAAGGATTTAGTTTAATTTGGGGTTAGAGGGTACAAGGTGCCATTCTAGCAAAGCTATACCCAAGGTATCAGTGAGGTGAAGTGGGATGGCCTAAAGACTGTGGTTTCTCCAACTGTCACAGTTACACTATATATTTTTTTGTATATATATATGCACCTGTATGGATTTTAAAATTGTAATGAACTGGTTCAATAATCTTTTATGATGTACGTTGTCTTCGGAAGGGAAATTGGAAAAGCTTGTTTGAAATACTAAGAAGGGCAGCTGGAGTTATAGGTCCCTACTGCCTTTCTGGGACTGGAAGTGTGGTTGCGCTCAGGTTAATTCAAGGACTTAAAAATCTGTGGGTACTGATGTTAGAGATTCAACCTGTAAACAAGACTTCCTTGTGTATTAGATAACGGCCAATATTCTGCTCTTCTCCCCTGCAGTGCAGGGGTATGCAGCATGTGCAGGGGGTGTGAGTAGTTGGAACAGGACTGGTCATTATTCTCCTCCTTTTCATCTTACAGGTGTTCCTAAGCAAGAAGAAAAACCATCTTGAGAGTCCCAAATTATGAATTAATGAATTTATGAATTTGAGGAGAGGCATAGGATGAGCAGGTGGACACTACAGTCCCCTCCCTGGTTTTAGATTTTGGGGAGGACAGGATGATTGTTTGGTTGTCTTATTGCTATCAGTTGCTTTTTTTTAAGCTATCTCAGATCATCAGTATGCCAATGTGTGATAGCATTTACTGCCAGGGATTAATACAGAGAAAAAAATTACAGTTTTAAAATTCTAGTGTAAAAAGTTAAGCACCTGATATAGTGTTATCCGGAATTTTCATTATGAGTTCTGAACACCTTGGCAGTGATGTCAGCAGCCTGTACTATTTGATGATTTTATTTATTTACTTGGTTTGTGATGCTTTCTGATTTTTTTCATGCTTTTGTCACTATACATCTTCAGTTATTAATTAAAAATAAGTACGTTAAACTAAAGTTTTAAGTAATAGTAGTATAAAACTGTGACATTTCAGAATACTTCTTTAAAATGCAAGGATCTAGAAAAAGTGTATTTTAGTTAAGCTTATTTTTCCAACCAGAAATTAAATGGCAGAAATTAAAAGTACCAGCTGGCTTTAGGGAAAAAGCCACACTTCCAATTTATCAGAAAAGTTAAATCTCTCGTAATTTACAATAATGCCATTTACCAGAATGTTGTCTGAATTACAGTCTTTTCTTCTTTACTCTTTTATAACAGTCACAGTGAACTGACACTTTTCCTTTGTGCCTGAAAGGGCCAAATGTGTTCTGGATGATATCACTTCCTCTTACAGACGGAACTCAGTTCTGTCTCAAACTCAGTTGTTTGCCTTAAATAATAGCCATTAAGAGAAGGAAAATATGTGTATGGGCAATGAGCGAAACTGAACGAAGAGAAAGTCTTTGCAGATGCTTGCATTTATGAGCCAAACTACCAGAGGTCCATAGTTCAGAAGCAAATCTTTCTGATGCCTAGAGTGATCGAGACTGTAAGACTAATGGTTTGGTTCCAAGTTAACATACACCATTGCATTTCGAAGAAAAGCAAGATAAGATAAAATCGAGTCTGGTCCTTGGAGTTAGAGAGGGACCAATTAAAGGAGAGTACTTTGCAAGAAGCAAAATCCAACAAGTAGTCTCTTCCTTCATTGTGTATGTGTGTGATTTGGTTTTTTAATACTTTGCCTTTGGTTTTCTTCCAATTACGTTGGATTTTATCCAGCTCGATGAAGAGGATGTCAGATGGTTTGTTCCTCAAATGTTTAGTTCATAATTATATGAAGACATGTTCTTTAGTATGGTGCTGCCGTCTTCGTCTGGTCACAGTATATCAGTAAAATTCAATTTCCGCTTGATCTTGTCTCCTGCTGCTGCAGCTGTAGCAATGCCTTTACTGTGACAACAGTAGGTTGTTGTCTCGTTGCCTTCCAGAATGACTTACGATTTCGGATGTATTTGTACTTACTTGCAAAGTAAGTACTTTTTCTGCGTAAGTGGTCCAATTAACTGCAGTAATCCAAACAGGGGCTTCAACATAATTAACTTCAACATAGTTGTAATACTTCTTTCACTTTATTCTTCTCTTTCTCTTTTTCAATTTTTAAAAATTTTATTTTCTTTTAACAGAGGAAATTTATACTCTCGGTAAAATCAGGCTGACACTTTGTAAATTTTCTTGCAATCTTGGTCCTACTCATGTCCCTGCTGACCCACAACACTGTGGGTTCTTTTTGTGGAGCAGACGGTGCCAGTGATGTGGTTACCTGAGTTGTCCATGGTGTTTTGCTGAAAACAGATATAATTTAGACCAAACAAAGTCAACAGGAATCTGTAAAGAAAAGCTGAGTATTATAATATCTTTCATCAACTGTAGCGTGTATTTTCAGTATGGTAATCCTGCTGAATAATACATCCATCAATGAAGAGAAACTTGAAAAGGATACTTGCAAATACTTGGGGGGGGGAGAGAACCTAAGGGAAGGAAAAAAGGAAAAATCTAGCTTCCTTGTTAATGGATTTAAGATTGTTGTGAATGGAGATATGGCCTTATACATGCAGAAGGCAGCATTTGCTTGTAATTGAACAAATGTAGAAAAATTGTAGTCTACATGCCAAGAAATTCACAATTTAAGTAGGAAAACAGAGACAATAAAGAGATTCAGACAGCAGACTACAAGGAAATTATGCTGGTCTATGTATTTTGTCTCGGTTTAGCAGCCTATCAGTTACTGGAATTTTTTTGAGTGCATCATGACATTGTAAGGACAGGTTAGATCAAGAACTTTAAAGCAGTCCCTGCTAGAATTCAGAGTTCTCTGATGCTCATACTTTATATGAGCTTATCTGCTATTTTATGTTCATATTTAGTGGTAACTGACGATGTTCAGAATCAATTGGGAGATTCTTGGTAATTTGGTGACTTAATTGTGAGGATCTTATATTACCTTTAAATAATGACGCAAAGGAGATGTTTGTCTCGTGTCTAGAATATAAGTTATCATTTAAATCATACCTTGAGCCACATTCATTAGTGATCTAGGAGCAGCATGTTCCAAAACCCTTTGAGTAAAATCCTTTGAGATGACATTTACAGACTATATGCTTCCACATGAATTGATGTATAAACTGCTTCCTTAGCAGCTTACTAAACACAGGGCTTTTTAAATGCCTCAAGAGCTGTCATCTACCTGCATCCTAGAAATCCTGTTTTATGAGACTTTACAGGTATCTGGAGAGATTTTCCTTCTGTGTTCTGTACTGAAGTATGGAACCCTATACCCAGCATGTGCAAATCTCGTGAAGTTCAACAATGCCAAGTGCAGGGTGCTGCACGTGGCTCAGGGCAATCCCAAGCACAGATACAGGTTGGGCAGAGAATCGGTTGAGATCAGCCCTGAGGAGAGGGACTTGGGGGTGTTGGTGGTTGAGAAGCTCAAAAATCTGGCAGTGCGCACTCACAGCCCAGAAAGCCAACCGCATCCTGGGCTGCATTCCCAGCAGCGTGGCCGGCAGGGCGAGGGAGGGGATTCTGCCCCTTGGCTCCATTGTGGTGAGACCTCCCCTGCAGTGCTGCGTCCAGCTCTGGGGTCCCCAACGTAAGAAGGACATGGACCTGTTGGAACAGGTCCAGAGGAGGGCCACGAAGATGATCAGAGGCTGGAGCCCCTCTGCTGTGAGGACAGGCTGAGAGTTGGGGTTGTTCAGCCTGGAGAAGAGAAGGCTCCGAGAAGACCTTACAGCAGCTTTCCAGTATCTGAGGGGTGCCTACCAGGGAAATGGAGAGGGACTGCCCAGTGACAGGACAAGAGGTAATGGGCACAAACTTGAGTACAGGAAGTTCCACCTAAACATGAGGAGGAACTTCTTTACCTTGAGGGTGGCAGAGCCCTGGCACAGGCTGCCCAGGGAGGTGGTGGAGTCTCTGTCTCTGGAGACATTCAAAACCCATCTGGACACGTTCCTGTGCAACCTGCTCTAAGGTGGCCCTGCTCTGGCAGGGGGGTTGGACTAGATGATCTCCAGAGGGCCCTTCCAACCCTATGATTCTATGATTCTAAGGGTATGTGGTGATAGGATGAGGGGTGATGGCCTCAAACTGGAAGAGGGGACATTTAGATTCGATATTAGTAAGAAACGTTTCATCATGAGTGTGGTGAGGCACTGGCCCAGGTTGCCCAGAGAAGCTGTGGCTGCCCCATCCCATCCCTGGAGGTGTTCAAGACCAGCGCGGAAGGGGCTTTGATTGACCTGGTCTAGTGGGAGATGTCCCTGCTTATTGCAGGGGGTTGAAACTAGATGATCTTTAAGGTCTCTTCCAACCCAAACCATACTTTAATTCTATGATTCTATGATCATTTTATGTTGTATGCCAAAGTTGGATTTATGATATTATTTTTTTAAATTATGAAGCAGGTTATAACCTGTTGTGCTTCATTTTAAAATTAAAGCCAATAATATTTTACTTCAAAAGATTTGGATTCCCCCATGCACTTTGTATTTGTTCCCTTTGCACACATGTCCCTCTAAAAAAGCAGCACTCCCTTGTAGACCGCAGACTATACAGATTAAAGATAGTCAGGTTTGTTTTAGGCTGAACAGTTTAGGTTTGTGTTGTTGTAAAACTTACAGTCGATTCAACTTGTTTTCAGATCCTGAATGTATCATTTTAAATTAGTAGGCTGATGTTTTGTTTTTCAAAATCAGTAGGGCTGTCCTCCTCTTTCCAAGGTAGTTGAAGAGCTCTTGAGGCTTCAGAGACTCCCTCCTGTATCAGTTGATCATCTTGTCACTTTTCTGTGAAATAAGTTTATTGACTCACTTAGCTTGAAAAGAATGGAGCAGCCATGTAAGGATATGGATCAAGCTATTGAAATGCATCAGCTGTTGAATAGTAAGTGTAGAGACTGTTGTCCAGCAGTAGTGGTCCCAGGTGAGGCTGAGGGTGCCATACCTCAGGGGGTCAGTGTCTGACTGGCACAATACCGAGGGGTGCTGCTGGCACTGCCTCTGTCTTGGATACCCTTTTGTTTGTGTACTAGCTTCGTTATCTTATCTTCACAGATTTTAGGGACTATTGATGTAAAACATATTGATAAATCTCTGAAGAGCAAAGAAGAATGAAAGAGAAGGTGGAAGGAGGAGGTAGGGAGTGGAAAACTGAAGAGCCTCTTCATACAAATCTACTCTGAGTTGTCTTTTTTCTTGGGGGGAGAAAACCCAAAGCACTAGTAGATTCTGGATGTTTCTGAAGGACAAAATTATTTTCTTTGTGAAAGGATCTTTACTGTAGCATTTGGTATGAGGAAAGTGGCAGGAGCGGTGTCACTGCCCCGGGGCAGGTAGGTAACAGCCCAGGCTCCCCTCTTGCTGGCAGTTGTATCTCCTCCCTTACTTGCCTGCTCCTTGCTAATACGTTTCCCTTTAGCAGCCTCACCTGAACTTCTTCTAGAGCTGAAGCCTCTTCCTGCTTTTTCAGTTCTTACTGATTAGAGTCATCGCTCCCTGTCCTCTCTAATATCTCCTTTGTATATTTGTAAGACTGTAATTTCTCTCTTCAGTTTCCTTTTCTAGGGCTAATCAGATCCCAAGTCTTTTAATCTTTCCTTACTGGTCAGGATCTGTTTTCTTCTGGAATCTCTTGTTCTTATGCCTCGCATTTTAAAAATAATAATTCTAGGTCAAACAACACGTGATTAAAATTTTAAGGCTGAATGTAAGGTAATACTGTGCTTCTGGTAGCACATACAGAACGCCCTTTCACAGGAATCCCTTTTCACTTACAGTTACGAAAAACTTTACCCATATTGCTCCATTTGTGTGACATTCCCCGCTGAACTGTATGTACTAAGTAGAACTTGAGCTCCCAAATACTTTATTTAATTTTTATTAGCATGTCCTGGGAAAATCAGCAAACATCCACCCACCATTAGATCACTTGACGGCAGCTCCAGCTCTGTCTGCTCCAACTGCTTAATCAGAAATGGGGAGAACAGCTACTACAGTAGTCTCGCTGCCTGTCCGGATCTGTCAGTACTCACATAAAGGTTACTTCCAATCCAGATCCAGACCAGAGTGTGCCATTTGAGTAGTAAATTATTTGGGAATATGTGTCCATATACCAAAAGGCATGACAGAACTCCTTTCATAATCTGTTTTAAGCCTTGGTCCTGCAAGGACTGAGAAATCACACTAAACTCAAGGAAAATACGTGCTAGTTGTCTTCTGTGCTAGAATCTGATACACGTGTGTATTTGTTGCGTTTTTAAATGCTGTTTCAGAGAGAGAGTGCATCATGAAAACTAGATCAAAAAGCGAAAATTCTATATTAAATTTATCATGTGCTGTTCTGAAATGCATTTCTTTGGAAAAAAACATAGCTTTTGTTTAACGTACAAGTTTTTTTTTCTCAAGTAAAACCTCTTCACCTGAGAATTAAAAAAAAAAAAAGAAAAAGATTCTTGGTTTCATGTGAAGGGTTAGGGCTATTGTGTAATTCTCAATAGCATTAACACTAAGTTCTGCAAATGGATTATGCAGTTTTGTTCTTTCCACCTGAGCAGTCCACCTATCCCAGTGGCCATTATCTCTTGAGAAACCCTGAAGTGGCCGGTGTCCCGTGCTGGAGAGTTTCTTCATATTTGCTGCGTTGTGGTTACATGAAACCCAATTCTGTGCTACTGTTTCAGTTCAGGGAGTAATTTCAGTGCAGTTTCTTTATTACACAGTTGCAGTTCAGTCTTGGGCTACTATCAGCTGTGATGAAACCAGCCAGCTTTAGCAATGATGAACATGTAGGTTCTTAGAATTTCTTTTGCCTCTGAAGGAAGCTCATTCAGAAAATCATTTAATGACACAAAGTGTGCAAGTAGAAAGGGCAGCATTTAAGGGAACAAGTCACCTGGACTTGTTTTTGAATGAGCTTCAGGACTTCATTTCAAGAGTGGGTGTGTGTTGTGTTTCCTTCTTGTTTGTTTGTTTCTCTCTTTTTTTTTTTGGTTATGTTTTTATTTAAACAAAGAAAGATGTGAGGGATGAGCTGCTTACATTTTACTTTTTCATACCTTAATAGTTAAGTCTATGTAAATCTGTTTAGGTACACAAATTATTTTTTGCATGTATGCAGAATAGTATTCAATCTGTGTATGGTGAAGGAGACACCAGCAGTGTTTCTCTAATATTTAATCAGTGTATGACAGCAAGTAATCATTTGGGTTTGGGTCTATGGATTACCTCAATGGTAAATGAGAGAACTCGCACCAGAACTGAACTCTGGTTTCTCTCTGCATAGGTAACTTTATTGGAGAAAACTGTGTTTTATACCATCAAAGATACTCATACTCAAAAGTAACTATACAAACACATGTTGCCATCACATAAATCGCAGGAGTTTATAACAGTAAATACAGTTTTTAGCTATTGTTTTTTTTTCTTCTGTAAGCAGCATTTGGTATCTTGCAAGTTAAAAAGGGTGGGAGCGTCAGGTTCTTGGAGCAACATTAATTGATTTTTTGGCTATAAATCTGGGAATAAAAATGATTAAATAGACTGGAGAAGAGGGGGAAACCCAAATAAAAAGGCACTTACATTTATTGCATTTTGCAGAGTTGTTTTTGGGAACAACGTGTGTCTCTTGAGACTTTGTTTCTTATCCATTTTATAGAGCTCTGGCCTCTTAACAGCACTGCTTTAATGACTTTTTCTTGAGGTTCTGAGTTGGTATCAGTGCTTGCCACGAAAACAAGTCTGTTACAAAGAGGTCAGGTTTCACGAGACAGCAATAGACTTGTAAAAACAGATTTTACTGGAACAAATAAAGTCAGAATTAAGAAGAAACCAGAGATTTGCGTAAAGAAACAAGATACAGAAGGAGCAAGTACTGAGCTAAACTGATAAACAGTGTATAAATTTAGATGAGAGATAAGTGGGGATATTTTGTTTCTAAAACCACATTTAGTGACATTAATGAGTTTTTCTGAAGATTTTGTGCAGTTCTCTGTAGTTCTGACTTTTGCTATCTTTAAAGATTGATTTTCTGAGGAAATGTGTTGTTCCTGCTGAGGTGGAAAAATGTTCTAAAATATCAGCTTCAATTAACAACTTGTACTGCATTTTCTATCTAGTATAGCTGAATCTGTTCTTGCTTGCTATCACGATGACATTTTGTGTTCTGTGAAATACTGATTTTCCTCAGTTTCTTTTGTAGTTCTTGAGAGACTCACTTCTGTCTTTAATCTTCAGCTGTAATGTACCAGATGCACGGAAATAAATCATTCTTTTTATATACATAAATGAAAACCGAATATTGTGTTTCTGTTGTCTCACTCTGTCCCTTTAAGTAATCGTGCTGATACAAGAAAATTCTGGGTGTGATTTTTATAGTTTCTATGGATATGAAACTTTTAAAAGGTGTGCAAGGGCTTTGCTTTGGTAAGACTGTTAAAATGGTCCGTTCTTATGCCACTGGCTGTGTGATGCAGCTGTGCTACATGATGGCTCTGAAACTCACGTTGATTTGTGTTGCTCTTATTGTCTATGCCTTCATTACATTCCTAGGGTTTTTATTTTGAAAGCTAAGCAGGCTTGCCTGGTTTGCTGCATCATACTTTCAGTAAATAAATGATGAATGCAAAGCACTGGGTTTTCTATTAGAAAATCCGTTCAGAACAGCACTAGGGAAATAGTAGTCTGGCTCCAGGTGAACACAGGTTTTCTGTGTAGGAAGGAGTCAGAATGGAGACAGAGAGAAGGGAGGAAGTAAGACAAGCCTGGATGCCTTTTTTTTTTTTTTTTTTTTCTTCCCCCCCACTGCTCTCTTCTGTGGTGGAAAACTTATGGGAGAGTTGGACTGCATCAAATCCATCAGAAAGCAAGTCCAGAAAGTCAGAGTTTCAGGAACAACCTGGTGTTTGTGTAGGTGATTTGACCTGAGTCTGCCTGTTCTGTGAAGCTGAACTTCTGTAGGTAGGAAAAGAACTGTGAAGTCTCTTTTTTTTTCTTCTGATGATTCCTTAGCAAGCCAAAGAAAATCTGTTTAAGGAGCAAACTGTTTCATGTCTCCCCTCAACGGGCTTTAAATGTAAGACTTGTGTTGTAACATCTTTATGCAAATTGTGGGGGTTTTTTGTTTGATCTTGAACCTGGTACTGCTCATATATGAAACAAATAACAAAAGGTGGAACTGGGTTAAATTCTGCTGGTGAGAGAGGCTAGCTCTGCCTGAGGTGAAGGTGAGTAGGGAACAGGCTGCAGAGTGTGCAGGGGCTGTGGGGACCCACTGGGACCCACAAAGCACTGGACTGGTCATAAAAATGAATGCCAGCAGCATCTCTGCTTGCGTCCTGGGTGTCTGAATCACGTTTGAGGTGCCAGACCTAGTTTTTGCATCATGTGGCCACAACTGTTTTCGGGGGGTTTTGCTGTACAAGGCGGTCTGGTTGTCTTGTTAGTCAAAGTCTTGGGGAGGTCTGTTCACAATGCTGCAACACTTTGCCTCTGCTGGTATGATTAGGAATGCCCATTCCTGTAGTACAGATGCAGCTACAGGAATGCAGTGCAAAAAAAGGATTTATTCTGGGATGTGAAATAGGTATACTAGTAACAGGAATCTTTAAGTTATGTAGTTGGGTTCACGTTAGGAGTTAATTTGTGCATGGAGGGGAAAGCAGCCAGGTTGTCACATTTCCTGCACACTCCGATATTTATCTATTGATGCTATGCAGTAGTATTAAAATGACAGGGGGTGGGAAACATCCATTAGAATGCTTAGAGGACATACTGATGCACACCATGCATAAGGGTATTATTGAAAACATTTTGGAGTAAATAGTGTGAAAAACCATTTTAATTAATAAACAAGTAAAATAGAGGAATTCTTTCAATACGAAACTAGTTTATTTATTGAAATCGGGTTTCTATATAATTTATACAAGAGTATAAAGTTATTTGAAATCTGATTTAAAAAAAAAAAAAATTTAAATATTTTAAAATCAGTACCATTGAGATTATGCAGAGGTTGTTCCCCACGCAGTTATGGGGGGTGGAAATGTGCGTGGAATTATTTGAGTTGCAAGTTATCCAAAAAGAGTTGCCTCTGAAGAGTTATTCTTTCTGTTAATTATGTTGTAAGTAGCAGTAAGTGGAGCAATTAATTAGAGGGGTTTGTATTCCTTTCCCTTTGGCTTTTATTTTCTGAGCAAAGAAATCCAACTACTGATCAATTTCTTAGGTGTCTGTTAGCTGGAAGGTATTTATTGATCTGCCACTTCAATTTGCTCAGTTTTGTGAACTCCTGAAGTTGTAAATGCTTGAAATTATATTGAAGTTCTGTGCATCAGACATCCTCTCAGTGACCACTCAGACTGTCGGGATGAAAGTGTTCTTACATGATTAAACTTATTTTGAGATCTTTTTTGGTTTTGATTTCTTTTTCTTATCAAACATGAACTTGTACAATTACTTAAATGCTTTTACTAAAGTAAGTATTATTAAAGGACTAAAATGTGACTGTCAGGAACCAAATGTTGTTTTGGAAATTTTCTATCGCAGTCAGATTCTTTTTTTTTAACTATAGTGGGGTCAGTCCCAAAAGAGTTGAACTGACATGAACGTCAGTAGTTTAGTAATTGATGTGCTTTCCAGCTGCATGCCAGTCAATTTCTATGCTTGATTCTATTTGAGAGTGCCATTTTCACTGTCATTGAAACATTTTTGTACCAAATTAGGTTAAAGCAAAGTTATTTTAAGTAAATCTTCAACCAATGAAACCATGCTATTGAGCAAAGTTGACAGGGTAATTAGACCTATCTTTCTTTGCATGTAGAAAAGACTGATATTTGAAGTATTTCTGGGTATTTTTGCAAGTTGATCTATGATCTGGAGTTTGGTTTAGTGAGGACTTTTTCCTCTCTTTAGTCCTTTAAATTCAGTGTTCTCTTATTTTTAGCGATTTCTGCATTTGAAGTCCAGCCGCTTTCAACTGAGGTCCAAGAAGGTGGAGTAGCTCGATTTGCCTGTAAAATAACAGCAAACCCTCCTGCTACTGTGACATGGGAAGTAAATCGAACAACTTTACCTTTAGTCATGGACAGGTATGTAGAGTTACACACTTTAGCATGTCATTTATTTCCTGTGATAATTTTGAGCCTGCTACAAGAAGAAAATCTGAATACTTGCAATGCCATTAAATAATAAAAGGTTTCATGTTAAAATAGCTAGTAATAGTTATGTTGTTAATGAATTTTAAACAGGTGTTATGAGTGCAGACCAGAATCGCCCGCTATTGTCTACACAGTAATCATTGACCGATGAATGGTCATTGGAGAATTTTGTATGAAAGCCTTCTTCAGGAATGGGATTTGCTGTGGGATACAGAATAGATGGACTTGGTCTGTGGGAGTGGTTTGAACTAGAGGGTTTGTTTTCATAGAAGAATTGATGCTGAACCTGTTTTTCTTTAGAGGGCCAATAAAGAATTATATGTACAGAAAATTGAGTTTAAACACTTCATGCTAGGGAAATTCTGCACAGGAGGACTCCTCTTGAATTGATTAGCTTGAAGCATACAGCCTGCTCCCTGCTAGGTTCTTTCCCTGTCCAGATTGTATCTGTTGAACCTACTCCCATCCTTCTTGACATGTAATTTTTGTTAAACATGTCTAAGATACCTAGCATGCAAAGGAAGGTAAAATGCGAAACATAAAATTCAAAGCATGGATGGGTTTCTGGGAACCGTATACTGGTTATGCCAGTATATCAGAAATTGCTGCCAAAAATCAGCCAACCTGAACAGTGTGAATGTAGTGGCTGGCTAAAGAAGGTCGGGATGGTTGCTTCTGAGGGTGAGAAAGGTCTGCTTGTTGAAAGTAAATTCCTCTGCTCTCATGGTGGTGCTGGGGGGAATCTCGCCTCTGGTTCAGAAATGCGGGGAGGTGAGTCATATGTAGAGAACGTTTTTGAGTCACCAGCCTGCTGTTCCCAAGTCAGTGTAGGTGGTTTGTAAATCAAATTGTTAATTCCATGATGGTGTTCGTTGGCTAAATGTTAATCCATGTTTCTTTTTTTTTGTTTCTGTGACAGGATAACCACTCTACCTACAGGAGTTCTTCAAATCTATGGTGTTGAACAGAAGGATGCTGGGAATTATCGCTGTGTTGCCACAACAGCAGCCAATAGACGTAAAAGCACTGAGGCAGTGCTGAGTGTTATTCCAGGTACATGTGAGATTTTTTTCAATGGCATTATATTCTTTTTTACGTTACAGCATAACTACATATGTGTGTTGAAGAGCTGTAACTGTCCTCTGAATCACTTGCCCAAATTATAATTTTGCTTGCTTGTATCTTGTGGCTAAAATATTGTTCAGTATAAGTTTCCACAATTACTGAAATAGGCCTTTGGTGTAAATTTAATTTTAAGCATCCTTGAAAAAAGCCATGTTTTATTTCCTATTTACTTAAGGTTTTGTTTGCTTGTTCTTACTTTCTTTGATTATTTTTTTTTCTCCCCTCCAAAGCCTCAGACTTGAAGCCTTTTCACAAGCCATCTATAATAGCTGGTCCTCAAAACATTACGGCATCTCTTCATCAAACTGTCATACTGGAGTGTGTAGCCACAGGGAATCCAAAGCCAATCATCTCATGGAGCCGGTTAGGTAGGTCTTAAAATTACAGCATGTGACCTTCAGCCTGTGGAGAGGAAGTGAAACTGGAAAGAACGGATTTCAGCAATTAGGTTGCTGTTCTGAGGATTCATGTAGTAGGTAACGATTAGTAGGTTAGGGTAGGATAAGTGAAAACACTCTTAGTTGCATACTTCCATACTGCTGTTAAGAAGCCCTGAGGTTTTCTGAGGCTCCCCAATTCTGCTGTCAATCCCGCACTGCCCCCAGCACCATGTGGGCAAAGTGTCGGGTAGAGTGGTGACCTCCAGGGATCTGTGACTGGGAGTAGAATCAGTGGTGAGTTAGGGCAGGTTGGAGTGGTTGCATGTGATGAAGCAATCCTGTAAATGTTTCTCCCCCTCTTCTTAGAAGCAGTGTATGAATGGGATTTGGACCTTGTGTTAATGGGCCCTTTGGACTATGGACAGGTATATCCTGCTTAGAAGGTGAGAAGAGAGGGAACGCAGTAAGAATAGTAATATTCATCAGCACATCCCATTTTTCCATGCAAACGACTTCTGTTTTTATTCTGACACGTACCTAAATGTGCAAGTCAGGACTGTGCCTGTAGAAGCAGGAAAAGTTTTACATTTTTATTTCTAAAAGTGGGAGAAATAAACATATGTTTCTTGGTTAATTCAATGGCTCTTATAAACAAACAAGTAAGAAAAAGGTTACCTAACAGTCATAAAGTTACCTAACATTCTATTTTCACAGCATTTGCTGTGAAAATAGAATAAAATACATGGTAATCAGATACACTTATTTTGTCCCCAGCATAATTCAGAAGGAAATAGATGATCCCTGTTTGTAAAGATGATGTGAGTGTTGTTAGTGATGAACTGAATTGTAGTGCAAGGCAACTGGGCAGGCTAGCTGGGAAAAGGGCATTAGGTTTTTTAGCTGTGACGATGAATTTTAGATACAAACCACTTACCAAGTGGTGAGACCCAGCCATCTGAGTGGTCAGATAACCAGAGTGAAAAGCAAAGCAAATGCAAAATGGAAACCTCTGAGAGCTCATCTGTGATTTTCCTTTGCATCTTTGACTTTTAAAATCTAATCTGTGCCATTACTGCCTAGGCAACCCTATTTAGCTAAGTTATTTAGATGCATTGAACAGCCTTGTAACCACACTTCTCCCGCTCTCTCAAATAGACCATAAGTCCATTGACGTCTTCAATACCCGTGTCCTTGGAAATGGGAACCTTATGATCTCTGATGTAAAGGTGCAACATGCAGGCGTGTATGTCTGTCGAGCCACCATTCCAGGCACACGAAACTTCACGGTCGCAATGGCAACTCTCACTGTGCTTGGTGAGCCTGCTTTGACTTCCACTGTGTGTTTTAACAACTTGTGTCCATCTCGAGCTGTGCTATGTACTGTGCTGATTTTTTAATCTCAAATGTGGTGCACCAAGGGTTGTGGGGAGACTGCAGAGATGAAACAGATCACAGGGGCTGCCTTCTTCTGTCTGTTGACTTAGATGAGAAGTGTCAGATACTCAATGTTTGAGTTATAAACTAGCAGTTCATTTGTGCTAGGAGATACCCAGGTGCAATGTTTGCTCTGGGAAGACAAGCTTTCAACACAGAAAAAAAATAATTCTGTAAACAAGTAGAAATATGTAATATATATATATATATGCTTTGTGAGCAGTATGTCGTAGGCTGGAGTTTGATTTGTTTTGTATTAATAAATGCATAACAGAAATGCATAGAAATGTTGCTACCTGTGCAGATAGTAAGTATCTTTAAACAAATGTGCTTTGTTTACATGGAATGTGCTTTCTGCATGGGTGTATGTGTATTTGAATGGCCTGAGGAGAGAGATTTGTGTGTGGAAAATTCATTATTATTCTGACTGTCCTTGCATTTGTTGGGGCTTGATTTTTATTTTATTTTTTTTCCCCTTGTTACTTACCTGTAGCTCCACCTTCATTTGTGGAATGGCCAGAAAGTTTAACAAGGCCCAGAGCTGGTACTGCTCGTTTCGCTTGTCAGGCAGATGGAAATCCTGCCCCCAAAATTTCATGGTTAAAAAATGGAAGGAGAATACACTCCAATGGTAGAATAAAAATGTACAACAGGTAAGATTACAATTGCTGAATGAGAGTTGTGCTAGTGATGTGCTACCAAAGGATAAAATTCCAGTAACTAAGTATAGCCAAGCAAGATAAAACTCGAGTAAACATTAAATCAGACATGAAATGTAGTTATGATATTTTCTTGGCAGAAGGAATGCAGATTAATCAGTATGTAAAATCCTCAGCAAAGCTTTTGTGATCGCTGCCTTACCTAGGGGGGAAACTGAGGTGATTTCACCACAGTGTTGCTCTAGATTTACAGTAGTGTAGAAGAGACCAGAAACTTGCTAGCTGTTTGCAGCTCCATTTAACTACTTCTGTATAGCGAGCAGCTCTTTAGTATGAGTTGGTTAAAATATGACAATCCTAAGGTTGTACTTTCTGCAGGCAGGAAATAGATTTACAGGTTTCTTTTCACTGTGCCTGCCTTTGCAGGCAAAACGTAAACATAGCAGGTTTTGAAAAACACTTCCAAGTTGCTAAATTTCACAGCTGCATGTCCATTTCTAGTAGAAGAGTTTGTGGCATGCAAGTCAATTACACAAAACTCATGAAGCAGAGGCAAACATAACTGTTTATGAATTATGTATAGCTGAGTTTACTCACTATGCGAGCTTTTTCTCCCCCTTTTTCTTCCTTTTGGATTTAGTAAATTGGTGATCAACCAGATCATTCCTGAAGACGATGCCATTTATCAGTGCATGGCTGAGAATAGCCAGGGATCTATCCTCTCCAGGGCTAGGCTTACTGTCGTTATGTCGGAAGACAGACCCAGTGCACCTTACAATGTCCATGCTGAAACGATGTCAAGCTCAGCGATCCTGCTAGCGTGGGAGAGGCCACTGTATAATTCAGACAAAGTGATTGCATACTCCGTGCATTACATGAAAGCAGAAGGTAAGCAGTTTGATTTAAATGCTATTTTAGTACTTGTGTGTGGTAAGAACTTGAATGTCCTTGCAAAGACTGTCAAATTGGAATGGTTCATAACCAGGGCTGGATCAGAGCATACCACCATATAAATGGATATTGTAATCAATAGGCATGCCTGGGGAAAAATGCTTTTGCCACATCATCTCATTTGGGGGACTGAGTGTTCTTCCAACTGGCCCTTGTCTGATCATTCCAGTGAGCATATTTTGAAGCTAGGAATGGGTTTTAAAACCTGAGGCCTCCATACTACTATATGGGTTTCCCTCTGTCCTCAGCAGGAGCTTCTACCTACTCTTTTCTGTGTGCGTGCTTGGCAGGGAACGACAAGAGCATACAAAATCCTGAAGGCTTACAGAGTTGAACTTTTCACCAGAGACAGCTCTTTTGTCTAGATGCCCAAATTCTAGTGACTTTACTGGCTTTCATGTATTTTTGAGTGGAATAATTGATACTTTATTGACTTAACTATCTTACCTTAGAATGAATATTGCCTGAATGGTAAAATTTGCTCTTCTTTCAACCCTTGGTGTCCTATAATGAGAACAGTATTCTCAAACTCTAAAATACGCTGAAATAGCCATGAATGGTTTATCCTTGTCTCTGAAATGATATATAAATTTCTATATAGAAGGGAATGGACAGTTTAGACATTTTAAAACCCCTTAGTATTGCGTAATTGCTTTAAGTTAAGGTAATCTGTAAGGTGATAGAAAAGAAGCATTTTTCATAAGCAGGAGAAGCGATTGCCAAGTGACTTGAAAATTTGTTAGGTGCATGGCTTAAACTAAGCTGTGATGCAGCTCTGTTTTCTAGGAGTTATTTCTTTTTCCATTTCTATTCAGTAAGTGGTTTATTCAAGGAAGAACTGCAGATGCTCAGCTCTGTGTGGAATACCAGTCTGCCATCTGCTAAGCAGAGGACAGGAAGGACAGCTTAATTACTCTAATACTGATGCAGGAATAGCTGCCTTTGCTCTTGCAAGTGGGATATTTCAGGACACAAAGAATTTTGTCTGAAGGAAGGAAGGAAAGAGTTTTAAAAGATAATGAGGACAAGAGGTGCTGGAAATTACCCCCCACACTTTCAGTCACTGAGGTATTGTGCTCACAACCCCCTCTTAAAGCTAATATGAATAAAGTCACACTAGATAAGTTATCTGTGTAATTGTGTGTCCGGTTCCAGTGTAGAGAGCAGAGACCGAATAACTTCAAAGAAAACTGAAAAACTGTCCTTAGGGAAGTGTGTGTTTGTGCAGGAAATGCTCTTGCACAGTAGTGAAAGGAGGTATCTTCTTAAATGTCTTTTCTGCAAAAGCATTTTGCGATCCCTGCTTCATTTGCTTACTTATCCAAAGGTTATATCTTGTGAAGTGGCATCATAGCTTGTCTTGGTTTAAAAACCAGACCAAACTCCAAACAAAAGACCAAACCAACCAATCAAAACTCACCTTTTGAGGTGCTTTCTCAAATACCCATTTTTTCATCTTTCCAAACTGTCTTGTGATATTTACTTCGTTTAATATAATGCTGTTTTACATCCTTTCACATTAATTAATAAAGAAATACACACAGGTAGAGTGGAGAGGGCTGTGCTAAGTAAGAGGAGTAATCACATTAGTGGAAATATAAATGTAAGTGATTTCCATGCATTTTTTAATTTGGTAAGGTGATTGGGTAGTACCAGAAGATCTGCATTGGGACATAAAAACACTTTTGCCTGGTTTCGTAGGAAAAATGTTGACCTTAAAAGGTTAGTGGGCTGCACTTCTGTAAAAATAATTGCTTTCGAAGTGATAGCCTGTAAACCTTTCTGAGGATGTTGCCCACGTATCAGAGGCATTATTAAAAACCTAGAAAATGCCTTTGTAAGAAACTATCAATTTCAGCTGTCTCTCTGATGTAAATTTAGAAGTAACTATATTTAAAGAAACGCAAATTCAATATTAAGGAAAATCTTTTGATGACATTCACACCATGCCAGGCCATAGAGGTGCTAACATAGACTGTTGACATTGTTAACACATTATTTACTCTGTAAGAATTCTTGATAATTATGCATTAATGTAAATAGTTTGTATGAGTTTCTTTCATTATTCCTTTGAGCCTGTCTTTCCCTAGTCCACCCTTGCATCCCATTTCAGACCCATGAAGATGAAAAATAATCTTAGATGTATCTGACTTAATCAGTGTATATCTTGCTTGCTCATGCCTCTCGTGTAACTTTATACATTTATGTTCATATATTGCTCTTTTTTTTAGTCAGGAAACACATTTTTCAGTGAGTAAAGAACATTTTATTGCAAAAGGAAAACAGTGCTTGCTAAGTCTCCAAAGTTGTACTGATGTGTATGATTCCGTAAATTTTGAACAGAAAGAAAAACTGGATAATACACTAAAAGTATGCAATTCTGTAGAGTCTTTCTGTAGACTTCACAATGTGGTAGGTGCTTTGAATACAAAAGATACCACCACTCATAGTTTAATTTCACAACTCGAGTATTCTGATGTTTCACTTGTAAAAACAGGCTCAGGTCCTCTTCCCTATTAAAAAAAAAAAAAAAGTTAGTGTTTTAATCAAGTTAGTTGAAGAAACTAACAGGTGTTTTTTTGTGGTTTTGGTTTTTGTTTCTTTAAGCAGAATATTTTACATTCAAATCAGGGTCATAGTAGCAAGAAGAATAAGGGTCTGATGAGCGTGCATGTTGGAGTGTGTTAATTCCTTGTTAGTGATTTAGAAAAGGCACAAAGGGAACACTGATTGTGGTGGAAGGCAAGCCTTGTTCTCTATTATGGCTGTTTCATTAGGGCCTCTGCATGAGGCCTAGCAATCCATTCAATGAGAGAACAAGTCCTTTTAATTTGAGCTCAAGGATCTTGTTTAGCAGGTCAGAAATCGTGCCTTGCAATTCCTAATTAACAAGCCATTAACTAGTCTGTTGTGAGATGCTCGTAATCTTGTCTAATTAAAATGCTATCAAGTTAATTCATAAATGTGGGAAAACTTAATGGTGGAATTTGCCTTTCGTTTTGTTTATAAATTCAGTTGTGAAGAGGAGGAGCTGGCTCTTACAGAGTTTTGATTAAGTTGACGTGCACTTGGTGTGAATTGTTCGTTAACACAGCAGCTTTCACCACACTTATTCCACTTTATAGCCTTCCTCTATAGGAATAAAGCCCAACAAAGACAAGGACTGCTGCATGCATTGCTATGCATATTTTAGTGTGAATTGCTGAGAATTTTTTTCCTTTTCTTTTTTTTTTTTTTAACAACTCACTAAGGAGCCAAACATTTTTGAAGCTCATTCTGGCTTTCTTATTGGCCTTTCTCCAAATTAAAGAAAAAAACCCCTGTCAATCAAATGTAATAGAATTTGCAGGGCTAAAATGAGATCCTTTTGCTGAATAAATTCTTTCTGTTTGTTTCTTTGGGGGGGTGGTGGTGTTTGTTTTGTTTTTGATGGAGTGAAGCCCTCGCATTCCTCCCAGTCTGCTATAGAAAAGCTCTGTAAATAGGTTTTGAAAAAACCTCCCTGACTCTAAACAAATAGATTTAGAAGCTTGGTATGAATGATAAGGCTATTAGAGCTTGTCTGTTGTGTTACTGTACATTGGGCACAGTTTGTTGTGACTAATTCTAAATAGGGTTTAGAATTGCATTCAGCATCCCTTATTCAGGAAAATCCTGAAACACCATAATCTACACCACAGCAAGACACAGTTACTCCTGTGCATAAAAGAGCTTTTACTTAGTAGGGTTGAAAAAATAGAGGTAGGCTGGGGAAGAACATGAAATAACTTTGTAAGTTACTTAAAGCCAAGATACTATGGTGTTTAGGGATTGTCAGAATTTTTTGTTTGTCTAACCCTTGTTTTATGCCAGGTTTAAATAACGAAGAGTACCAAGTAGTCATTGGAAATGATACAACCCATTACATTATTGATGACTTGGAACCAGCCAGCAACTACACCTTCTATATTGTAGCTTATATGCCTCTGGGAGCCAGTCAGATGTCAGATCATGTGACTCAGCACACCCTTGAAGACGGTAAGACAAATACCACTGATTTAGGTGAACATTTTAATTTGCACTTCCTTTTCTTGTGCAATCCAGTTGTGCAATCCAGTGCTAATAGCTCTTGAGGATCCCAAACTTCTGTTGACATCAGTGAGACTTCTGGATATGTGTAATGTAAGATTGAGACAGCTAATGAAAGGAATGAGAATAAAATAACATTCTGACAGGGCAACATGGGTTACATGGTGTCTTTTTCTGAGTTGAAAGACATTTCGTTAAATCATGTAAATAATTATTCTAAATCTTTAAGAACTTCCTCAGCATTGAGAATTTGATGATAGCCTAGGATTCGGTCTCTATGACTCTCTCTTGTGCATCTGAAACATGAATCAAACCACACCCCCACTGCATCTTTTGCAAATTTTGAAAGAAAATGTGGAAAAAAAGTGCTATACGAAAAAAAGTAACTTATTTTATAATCTACATGCTTGTTCGTAGAATCAGAATTTCATGAAAGACTCTACTGACTTATTTCTGTGCAGTGATTTAACTAAGCTGAACCTCAAGGCAACAACAAACTATTTAGTATAGTTCATTAGGACTGATTAATAAATTCTGGCAGGGTTAAGCTTTGGCAGTGTGGAACACTGCCAGTTCCAGTTGTCTGCCTGTCTCTTTGCCAGGAATTACTACCCTCCTTGCGTGGCTGGTGGAAGAGAACACACACTGAGTCTTCAAGAGTACAACTTGTTGTTTAGGCTCTCAGTTTAAGTTGCTGCATCTAACCTTGACAGTCAGTTTGTCAGAACACTAAGATGCTGATTGCCTTTGATTACTGTTTGCAGTAATGAGAGAAGAAAATGTTGAGGGCCTTACAGAAAGGAGCTTGCTAAGGCTATACTGCATGCAGAAGTGTCAAGTTATCCTTAAAATAAACAAGAATCTACAAAACTTGGATTATTTACATTACTGGCACCTCATCACAGGCTAGAGTGTCAGATGAGAATTTTCCATCTTCCTTTTTCCTGAGCTCAAAAGCTTTGTCTTTTCCTTTTAGTTCCCTTAAGAGCTCCTGAAATTAGTTTGACAAGCAGGAGCCCTACGGATATTCTCATCTCTTGGCTGCCAATTCCCGCAAAATACAGGAGAGGTCAGGTGGTCCTGTACCGTCTGTCTTTCCGTCTCAGCACAGAGACCAAAGTCCAAGTCTTGGAGCTTCCAGGGACTTCAGATGAGTATCTCCTCGAAGGCCTGAGGCCTGACAGTGTCTACTTGGTTCGTATCACTGCTGCAACAAGGGTTGGCTGGGGAGAGGCATCTTTGTGGACTTCCCACCGGACTCCCAAAGCTACAAGTGTGAAAGGTAATTCTTAACATCACCAGCAGCCTAGAGATGAGTCAACTGCAGGCTTCATCTGAAGACTACAAATTTTTCTGACAGGTAGTGCAAGGACGTGAAGTAGGTTTTCGCATTACGTGTTCTGGTGATCTAGAAAATAGTTTTCTAACCACGACTCTGCATAATCTGCAAAACCTTATGATTCCTTTAATAAATTAAATGCAGTTAATACATAGTTTCAGGATCAAAAGTTGAAGAGGAACTAATCTGTCTTATGAAAGGCCTTATATGTGACAAGAGAAGGAAAAGCCGATATATTATTTTGGTGTCAATCTTTGATTGTTTCCACATGTTGATGTTCACATATTTGACATGCTGGCAGGAAACTTTAATTCATGTTTGTGAGCTGCTCAAATGTTTTAGCTTGTAGAGTTGTTTCTAATGATAATACAGTTTTTATCCTGTTTTATATGAATTGAGTAAAAAAATTCAACCACCCCAAACCCCACTGTTGTTTAGTGTAAACTGCATTTCTACAAATTGGGACATTACAAATTAGCAGTGTGTACAAGTACTTAAAAGATCTGAGTTGATGCAAGTATGTCTGTATTATAAACAAAATGCACGTATGTTTTGAATATGCAATTAGACATATGTGAAGTCTTAATTTAAGTTGTTGTAATTGAGCTTTGGATTACATTACTATTTAGTAATGTCATGCAGAAGAGCATTCAACTTTGCATGAATGGCTTGAAAAAGATGTAGACTTGAATTTGTAGCTTTATTTCTTAGCTGTAACACACATCCATCCACTTTAGATTTCATTGAGTTTTGACTACTATAACAAATCATTAGCACTTGATGAACTGTGATGTTATTCTTAATCATGTTTGTTCTGGCTCACTTTAAAATAGAAGGTAATTTTATAACTCTCTTCGGAGTGTTTTCGTTTTTCTTTGAAAATAACTACCTTATAAATTTGATTAATTGATTAATTAAGGTGCAGAATTAAAAAATGTTTCTATTCTGATTTAGCGTAAATTGTTAGATTAGCTTATAGGGAGTCAGATATCATAATAAAGAAATAATTGTTTCTTGATGAGCTAGATGAGCTAGACTCAAAGTCTTGAGTGAACTTTGGACTGATGGGCACTCAGATTTTTGCGTGAAAATTAGTTGTTTCTAGAATATAAGAATATTATATATATTTCTCTAAACCCAGCACCAAAGTCTCCTGAGCTGCGTTTGGAGCCGATGAACTGTACAACCATTACAGTACAGTGGCAGCAGGACTCTGAGGACACTGCAGCTATTCAGGGGTACAAACTGTACTACAAGGAAGAAGGCCAGCAGGAGAATGGACCAATTCTGTTGGGTGCCGGCGATCTCGAGTATACTGTCAGTGGTTTAGGTGAGTATATATAATATTTCTTAACTGTTCTGGAGGACAGCGAAGTCAAGGACATCCTGGGGACCTTAAATCATTAGACCTGTAAGGCAACAACGTTAGGTTTGGCCAATCTAGTTTCCCAGCAATAAACTTTGCAAGCTTGAGTTATGCTGCTGATGGAATAATCCTCTCCCAAAATATGTGTCGTACAACTCTTAGATAACCAGATCTTATAAATCTTATGTAAGTTGGAAGAAGGACACTTAACTACTTATCACAAGGTACAGAACTAACAGTTAGTAAATACTGCTAGTAAATGCTAGACACGGCTTTTTAATATTCCATTTAATACTTATTTTTTTCAGCTTTTGGGTATTCATGCCTGATCTAATAACAGTGAAAGATTAAAATAAAAAAGACTTTTCTCTGGTATTTCTAGCCTATTTCTCTGTTATTTGTAGCCTTTGTGACAGCTATAGTGCACAACAAGCACTGCTTGCTCACTGCAGTAGCAAGCAGGCCTTGTGCATGTTGTTATCCTGTTAATATTTTTAAGGAGTACTGATAAATATTTGCAGGACTGAGCACAAATATTAGGGCATTGAGCTTGCCTGAGTCCCATTGAAGTCTTTCCATTGATCATCTGACTCTGTTTTGTCCTGTAGCTCTTGTAATGTGTATTAGCACAGAAGTGTTGGTAGAAGGTGCTTCTGTTCACATATATAACTGAGAATTTATTTCATAAAAAGATGTGATCTATAATGTATCAGCAAAAGTAATACAGGACTTGACACTTAATGTTTGAAGTGTGTTGAGATAGTTTACTTAGGGGTAGAGCAGAAAATTAATCTTGAGTAAACTATCAAAATTGACCTGCAGTCGTAAGTAGGTCGAATGGCCTCTTGACCATGCTCAGGTATTCTTATCTGCTGCATACAGTTGAGATACTATTTTAGTGGAGATTTGGAGGAGAGCATTCTGGCCTCTTAACTGGACAACTGACCATCTGTGACCATTTCTAGCCAGAGCATCTGGCAGCAGCTGACTGTTTAACAGAGCTGTGAGACAAAAGAGCAGTGGGTTGAAAGAATGTGGTGTCTATGTGTCCTAGGACATAAATGCATTTTTTTTTGTCTTCTCATTATGCAGTTACAGGGCAGTCATTTCAGACACATGCGAACTTATTAACTGTGTGATCCACGTTTTACAGACTTTCTCAGTACACTAATCCTCCTCAGATTAAAATATTAAAGAATTGTGTTAGAATGTATATTAACTGTGTGTTTTTATTGGTTTTTCTTTCCAGTAAGTATGTAGACAGAGGAGGAAACAAAAGCAAAGTGAGTTTGGGAAATTACAACTTTCACATGGTCACATTGTTAACTGAATTACAAGAAGTGTGGACATGGAAGAATTCATGTGCTTGAGTTAACCATTCAGTCATGGTGCACGTGATGTGTTGAGTGTTTATTCCTTACCATAATTCTAAGTATCTCAATGTAGTTACCAAAACATGATACGTAATACCTGACACATAATCTGATTGCCATACTTTATGTTTTTCATCTATGTGTAATTTATGCTGCCATTCGTTAGATCCACTGAAGAGTATTTGAAGAGTATTTTTTTTCAAATAACTTCAGTAGAAGTAATCTTTTTTTTTTTTTTTTTAATGGGATTTCTTGAGTTATTTGAAGTGCCTGTCTGACTACTGTATTTGCCCATGGAGAAGCTTCTGTGTAAAACACTTGTGCACACTGAATTATTTCTTATAAAACAGTACTCAACCAACCTTCTGCCTGTGGCAGCTGTACATGTGGAGAATATAGCATGTAAAATTATATGCAATATACAAACCCACAAAGACTGTAGCAACACTCTCACATTAAGAAGGGGACTAATCTGCATTTCTCTTTATTTCTTGTGAATAATCTAAATTATTTGGACAAGGTTATTTTATTTATGCATATCAAATTTAAAATATTACTTCTTAAGAAGTGGCCCTACCTGGTAGAATTTGAGATAAAACAAGGCAAGCCACTGCTCCAGGTTTTGTGACCATGGTAAACTGACTCATCATGAACTGGACAGAGGCTTTGAGGACTAATGTTCTGTCATCCATTTGCCTCTCCTGAGGACACTAAACTACTGATTTATTGACAGCCTCTTTAAAATAAATGTCTTCATTATGAGCTACAGAGATTAGTAGAATATTGGAAGTGTGAAACCTGAAGGGGAAAGGTGTGGTTTAAGATTTTTGGTTTCATATATGTTGGATAACATGGTTAAAAGAAGAAGTTATTCCTGATTTGGAGGAATATGCTAATAGTATTAGGTGCTTCCCAGTGGCAAAGATGGAGTAGTTTCTCATGCATTGTCTGTTGTCACTGAAGTTACCTGGCTTCCAAACACTCCATCTTCACGCCTTAGTTTGTCATGACCTAAGGCTGCTCTACAATTCCCTGTTCTCTCGCATAGTTAATAAACTGCAGATAGACTTCTAGTGACATTTGGAGCATGTCAGTGTGTCTCTCCATGGAACTTTCTACAGATGTTGGTACGACTGCCAATTGTGAAAAATCTCTGTATTTAAAGAAGACGGTTCACTTACTCTGTGGCCATTGAACCGCATCACAAAATCAGAATTCATAATATTCTGTAATCAGAGATAACAGCATTGATACCATAAGCACTGTTGATTGCATTGATTATTGATAGCATTGATATAACCACTGTAAATGATTTTGTAAGTGTCTACAGGACTCTTGATGGAGGGACCAGTATGATGGGTAAAGCAGAATCAGCAATGCTAGTGTAAAATAAGTTATAATGACTGAACATGAAGTATAGCAATATGAATATTAAACTGTATGTTTTAATCTTTTGGTGGCTGGTGGTTCCTACCTTGTTTTTGAGAACTGACCTCTTACTCCAGTGTAGGTTTACCCAGTTACTTCTGTGTATTTTTAAACTGGATTATTTAGCATGATAGTCACCATGTAAATAGAATTAAATGATCTGATCAGAGTCAGGGCTGCCACTCTCAAAATAAATATCCACAGTTTCACATAGACATTTGTTTGTGTTAAAGGTCTTGGCATTTATTTTTCAATAGCAGGCCATTTCCTAGTCCAGTGTAAAATTCCATTATCACTTGAATTTGCCACAGGAGCAGACCCTTGGGTGCATACCATGCATTTTTGCCTCTATTTTTAATTCCTCCTTTGCTTCCTCCTGCTGTAGAAAGTTTTCCCTAACAGAAAGTCTTTCATTGTGAGACTTGTTGAGTCTGCTGGTACAGGTTTTGTTTCTGTAATGTTTCAGAATATGTGTGTTCAGAAGTTGAAGGGAGTTTTTTTGGTGGAAGAGTTTGTTTGGCAGCCTTCTCACTGTGCAACAGGAGAGGAATCGGCAGAGCTTGCAAGTTAAAATAAAGGGAGTGTCCAGAGAAGTTCATCTCCCCCTTTAAATGTCTTCAAATTGTTTTTTTCAAAGAGTATTTTAAGCATATGCATATGCGTCTCTGCCTTAGTGTTGTCAGTACTCACTGCTGTGCTGGTTGGACTGTTTGCCGGTCACAGCTTGTGTTTGCGGCTATATGACAAGTCAGAAGTTGGAACCTACAGAAGATGGATAGTGACTCAAAAGAACCCATTGTAAGCTTATCTGGCTTACTGGAGACAAGAACTCTTCATAACTAGGTTGTAATGCTCATAGAAATATCATCCTGGAACCGATATCTAGGGAGAATAAAATAAAATTCAGCTTCTTGGTTAACAAACTCAAGAAATCAAGATCAATTCTGATGCTGTAACACAAGAACGCTGTTCTTCAAGCTGCCTGGAAGTTTCCCTCTCTTAACTTTTTTTATTTTTCAATTCTTACCATGCTAGTAAGAGCAATATTTTTACTACTGTAATGAATGCCACTGATGGTGGGGGAATGCAGTATGTTCTTATGCCATTAATCCCTTCTATACTAGGAGGGAGGGAGGAAAGCAAGAATTCACTTTGCTAATTCATCCTTCTGTAGTTGCTGTCTGGGAGCTGTACCACATTGAGTGCTGGTAGTTACAGTGAGGATTTCAGAAAGTTGCACTTTGGTGACAAGGCTAACACAGCGTCTCACTAAACGCACGTGAAACTTTGAGGCAAGCGGGCTGTGGCAGGGATGTGTGCACCTTGGGTGCTCTTTCCTTTCTCTTGCATACAAGATGATATCACAGTAAATAACCGTTTTCAGGCAGACACCTTAGGGGATGGAAAAACTGGTCTGTTAGCTTTGGAGAAAATGCCTTGAGCATGGGAGCCCACATACATACCTTGTCCTTTCCCTGCCGAAGGCCCCTCCCCAGGAGAGCCTGTGGAGTGGAGCGTCCTGTGCTGGGAGCTGCAGCCCCCCGGAGCACTGCTGGCTCCCCAGGGCTTTGGCGTGCTTGCAGGCTGCAGGGCACTGGGGAGAATCTGCTAAGTGATTTGATGGCTGTGAAATGGAGTATATCTGCTTTTAAAAAAAAAAAAATTAAAAATGGTTGGTGATTCCTCTGAGGTTTGGAGAGACTGCAGCCTCGGTCTCTGGGAAAGCTGCTTCTATGCTGGCTGGGGTCGTGTAAGCTGCTTAGCATGAGGGGCATCACAACCCCTTGCTGTTTCTCCTGGAACTCCAGTTTTACATTAGCCAGTGGCTTTTTCCCCTGCTCCAATCTAGTTCTTTTGGAAAAATAATTAGATTGTGTCAGACTTCAAAAAGTTTGGTCTTAATCAGAAAAAATTCCCTGCCTCAAAGCTCTTCTGTGTCCTACCTCTTTCCGGTTGCAGAGAGGGAGAAATAAGGGAAAGTGCATTTCTTTGCTCTCCCAAGCCCTGATTTGGACCAAATTTCCAAGTGAAGAATGTGTCAAAGTCTATATGACACAAAGACACATGTTGTGACCCTGCATGGCACTGCTCTCTGAAAAGGGGGCTTGTGCTGAAGAAGTAGCCAACTACCTACTACACTTAGCATTCCCCCAGGGACGTGGCCTTCAGTTGTTTGATTTCCCCTGGATCTATTTATATCGCATTACAGCCATGATTATAGCTAAGCTTTAGTCCAGGGCAGCAAAGATGACAAGGTGATTCTACAGTCTATAGAAATTAAATAAAGGTGTGTAAGAAGAGTCAATGCAAAGAGTTTCTCCAATTAAACTGCCTGATGCATGTCACCCAAGCGTCTCTTGTAATAATTCTGTGAAAGTTCTTATGGGGGTTCATAAAGCAGTTGATATGGTGGTCAGAGTGATTTCATTTGCACCATGTTGCAAGTGGATGTGCTAGAAAAATGTAAATTTAAAAAAATTAATGACATCTTTGACAGCTTTGATCATCTTTCTCATTAAGAACTGCAAGTACTGTAATACTGAGAAGGAATACTGGAAGAGCATTGCATGTGTTAATGTAATTATTTCTGATAGCTAGGGCTATAATTTCAGTTTTATCCCAGGTTTTGTTGGTGTCAAAATGTAGTCTTACATACTCCTATCTGAACATTCTGGAATATCCAAAACTGTGTATATGGGACTTGATATTGCTTTTTGGCTATAAGTTACCATGGAAATTTAGCTTGGGATTCCCATAAAAAATCAAGGAGCCAGATGTTCCTCCAGTTTCATAAAATGATGTGAAAGAAACACAGGTCTCTTCCCTCAACACTCAATTATTATTTTTTTAATTTCATAGTTACCAGTTTTCAAATTGCATTTACTAAAATATCATATAGTATTACTTATACTCTATTTCTGGTTGACATATTTTAGATTAGACATTCACAGTTAATGAAATGTTGATTTAAACAAACTACATCACTGTTTAAAAAAAAAAAGATCAGAAATTACTTTAGTTCTTAACAAAGATCAACTAAAAGCTGTTTCCTTGCTTGGAAAAGCAGATGATAGCACTGTATGCTATATATGCTGTAGTGATTATATTTACATTGTTACATAGTGAAAAGTGTCTAATAGCTCAGTAGGTGACCAGGACAAATATTATCATTTATTTCCACTGTTTACAGCTGGGTCAGTCTAGTGTTTACTCACGCTGATTACATCCTTAAACTAAACCTCTTATCTGTCAATTCTCCTGATTGTGTGTAACAGGCTTGCTACTACTACTTAGCAGCTAAAACATAAGGGATTTGCTGAGAGAGGGAAGGAGGAATTGGTCATATTGCACAGGAATAAAAGCAAAAGCCCTAGAAGCAGACTGGGCATGTTTAAAAGCAACCTCCTCCTCAGCTAACTGTGACCTCTTTCTCTTGCACAGACATGGCAGTTTATGTATATTTGTACTTAACAAACCTGAGCTCTTGCCTAGTCCTGGTATGATAGCGCGCTTCCCCTACACGTCAGTAAACAAGACACATTCCTTACTTCATAATCATGAAAGGCAGACCTGTCACCACTCTAAATGAGCCTGTCTTCCAGATGCAGACATGGCATATCTGCATAACATTTTTTTCATTGGTTTTTTTTTTCCCTTTTAGAGTTTAAAAGGGGAGGGGGAGAAACCCTTACAGATTAAAAGAGTGAAGGGAGGGGGCTTTATTACCCTGTAACTTTTTTTTTACCTGCAAAATATCAAAGCAAATGCTGCTTTGATAAACTTTTACTTCTTTTATGTAAGGAACCATATTTCATTTAACAGGCTGTAAGTGTAAATAGAGATCAAACTGGTTTTTGTTCCATTTTGGTGTTGGAATTTACAAACTGTCACATCATGTTTTGTTTCCAATGTATGTCAGTGCTAGTAATTTCTCTAGATATGTTTGTAGCAGAGGGCTCCTTTTAGATTCAGCGTTCTTGCTTGTACAAGAACTAGGTTGGGTGGCAGAGGCAGGGAAGGAATCAAACCTCCGTCTTGTGCAGCGTTTCTGATTAGGTACTTGTTGGTCCATGTGCAGCCTGATGCGTACCAGAACAAGTGAGCAGGCAGTATCAGGAGGTTGCACAGTGCAAATACACTGACATGAGGTGACCAGACAAACTGATTTGCAGACTTGCCTACTTGGTTCATGCCTTCCTTACAGAAGAAAAATACTAAACTGCTCTGTTCGGGTGAGAAATTGATTCACTCAGGTTGTAAATTGAGTTTTTACTGAGCAAAACTGAAGCTCGTGTTTAACTATGTGGCCCTTTGTTAGAGCTTATTGGCATGGCATCCATTAGAACTGTGTCTTTGGCTCAGCTTTATTTAAGCACTCTTACACACGACTGAGTGGGAATCCTAGATAAATATCAGCTTGTTCTGAGCAGATTTGCTGAGGAGAGGCCAGTTAACTATCAGCTGCTAATGCTGCATGCTTATTATGCAGTTCAAGTGCCACATCTGTAAAAATGTAGTGCCTTCCTTCCTGTGTAGTTCTGCCATTATTTCTCTCGCTCTGTGCACTCCAGCAGATTTGTGTCATAATTACGTATTTTCACTTTACTTTTTGTTCTTAAAAAAGAGATTACTTTGTCGTGTATTCTTTCTGACAGCATTTAAGTCTGCTTCTATTAAAGAAATTGGATTTATATTTTTTTAAAATTCATATCACAGTTACTTGTGTGCATATTTTTGTTTTTCGAAAGTAAATGTTATTTTCCCAGAGTTCATTTGTAATGGAAAGCTTTAATAAATGTTTAATGTATTTGTCAATTTTAAATTACACCATCAAGCCTCTCAATACTTTACTGATTTAGTCAGTAATCAGTAGGCGCTGGAATACTGAAATCTATTACCATGGGCATTAGCAGCATAACTAGTTCTGATGCTGATTAAAATGTTGCATATGACAGATACTTAGTAAGAGGAATCTCTAGGCTTTCTTTGAATTAACTGCAGAGTCCTAAAATGGCCCTAAAGCTCATGGAAGATTATTAATTTGTCTACATGCTAAGCACCTAATCTTGGGTCAGAAAGATGTGTGCTTGCTCTCTTAGACAGTTAAAATCTTTCAGAAACAGGTAGGTTGCGTGTTGGAAGGATTGCCTAATGTATTTTTATGTAACCTTCTTGAACATGTTCTCTGAACTGTTCCAGTTTGAACCCGTTATCTGGGAAAATAGTCCTGACATCCTCATTTAAACATGTCTTGGCTTTTGCAGTAATTAATTTTAACTTCCCAAGCTAGTGACTCTGTAAAGGGGAAGGACATGGTGAGGGAGGAGATACCCAAGTGCAGAATAAAGTTTGAATGTATTGTACGTCAAAAAACAAAGTAGAGTGCTAAGACCAGTTAAGCCTGGCTCTCCATAGAGATAGCAGGAGCTGTCAGGATGAGGGAAGTTTCATTATTTCATGGGACAATGCCTTGTAGCAATTTTAAAGGCAAAAATGTAAAGATGCAGGCTTTACTAAGGGAACAGGAGAGATAATGTTCCATGGGCCCTCTCCACTAGCATGGAGGTTGCCGCCTGTTTTTGAGACTTTCTGTCTTTTTATCAACTCTCACCATAACTGAATCAGGTGCAGTTGTTTTCTCTCAGGACGTCAGACTAATTGTGTCACAAGTTGAAGAACTGGAATCAAGGGTGCCGCAAAGCCTTGGAATAGGAGGGGGAGATTTTCTGCACTCTGGCAAGATAACTATAATAAAGCAAAACATGTATTCTTCAAAGTATTTAAAGGTAAAATTTTCAGTGGTGGGAAAGCGATTAGAATCTTGCCGGAAATGCTCTCTGCTGCTCTGCGTTCTCAGGGTAGAAATTCCACCATCTAAAGCTAAACCTGTGTGGGAATTCAGTTGGGAGATTGTGTCATGTTGATTGAGTAACAGTGAGGATGTATGCAAATAGTGTTTCATTGTTCGTTTGTTGGAGCTGAAGGGTAAAATTTGCTTTGTGAAAAGGACATATTGATCACTTTTTACATCAAGGAAGTTCTAAATTATTTTAAATAAACCCCCTCAAAGTTGCTTTTGAAATGTTTCTAAGTATTACAATGAGTATGCATTTTTATAGCTATAATGTAAAAGGGACCAATAAAGACAGACTAATTTCTTGGAAGTGGAAATTAAGTTAAATGTGTACCCGCGTTTAAAGAGAAAAAAGAGCAAGCAGTTAACAGTGGCAGGAATGACCAGATAATTGCTCAAGTTTCTTAAACAAAACAACAAAATAAACAAAACGAAAAAGCCCCTGACAACTATTCCTGCTATACAACCTTTTTAAGATTTAAACAGAACTTTAAATACAGTGGTTGGTTTTACTGGGTTGGGGTTTTTTTGGGTTTTTTTTGTTGTTTTGGGTTTTTTTTCCCCTGAAATGGGAGGATTTGTCTCTGGGAGACAGCATTATTTAATTTGCTATTTATTGGACTTCATTAGTAAAATACTTAAGTCCTGGATTGCAAAAAACTGCTCCTTAGAGAAAGCTTAGAGAAAACTCCTGTTATAGGAAATTAAATCAACATTGTCCATTAATCATACTGCATGTCAACCCCCAGACCTCTCTTGATTGTTCTTGGTGAATGTGAGGAACCATTAGATGTGTGAGGTCCTTAAAGGTCTGAGTAAGTCAAAGGGGAAGAGTTTAAAAAAATGCCACCATTAGCACATGAAAGAGACTTCAGAGTGGACAGAAGAAAACATTTGCTGTACCGGGCTAGTTAGATTTCTTAATTTTTTCCCATTTTTTAAAAAAAATATTTTCTTCCTTTGTTTAGCAACAATCCAGATGTGATCAAAATGTTAACTTAATTTCTCTTGAGGTTTTTTCAGTAATGCTTTTTTTGGGCCATGTTACCACTTGTGATAGTTGTATGGGAAAGATAATAACAGGGGCTCTTTGCAAATTCTGTGTTGGTGATAAGTAAATTCACTTCTACAGCTAAACTAATATGTTTTCTGGTAACTTTCCTGCCTTGAATAACACCTTGGTTATATATTTGCCATGAAGGCATTATTGCTATCAGAAGCATTTTTCTATTTTGGGAAAAGATGCAACTGTGGAAAAGCCAATGTTGTTGGGGGTTTTTTGGGTTTGGGGTTTTTTTTCAGGCTGCCTGGAGTCACACTTTGTGGCAGACGAAGCGGGGGTATGCGGGAAGTGGGGGCAAAATCAATCTTGTGTTGGAAGAAGCAACTCTTGCTGTGAAACTTCTCTTCCAAGCTTGTGATTTTTTGCATGTGGGAAAAAAGGTTTAGTAGAAATAAGGTTTGCATAAAAAGCCTATTTCTGTATTTATACCGACTTCCACAGTGTTTTTACCATTACCATAACTGAATATTGTACCCTGACTCAAGCTGGTTATCATTACAAAACAAAGATACTTGTTACTGCACATGTATGTAGAAGCTGGGACAGGGAAATACATTCTTGGTTTCGTTTGGTAGGTCAGTTAAAGACTTGAGTTTTCTGCCTCTTGTGTGCATCCAGCTGCCCATGCTGTGGCTCTTTGTACAACTGACATTTGTATATTCAGACAAAGGAAGACACATAAAATATTGTATGCAAATACATCTTGAAAATATGGTCGGCATATCAGATCCCAGGGCCTTTTTTTAAGGCAGCTGAACTGGAGATGTGCAGAAGCAGTCGTGTAGGACAGTGTATATAGGGAAAGAGAGGCATATGGGTAGGTGTTGTACTACTGTGCCTTGTGTCCATTTACTCATCAGTTTCCCACTTTCTCCTTTGTATATTTAAGACGCAGGGAGGAACGTGCTCACAGCCTGTTGCCCAGCCTCTGTATCTATATTTGCATGTGTACATAGAAACTGTAAGGAGAAAAATAGGATATCTTCTGGCTTCATGATCCGCTTTGTCTAGTCCAGCACTTCTCCATGAGAAGCATACCCCTCGCTATATCCATCCTTTGTATTAATTTTTATTTTCATGATAATTGTTAATGTTGGCCTGACCTAGCCTCCTTCTCTATTCGTGTCTTTTGGCCACCTTCCTACTGCTTCTCACCTGCCTTTATCTAACTTCTCATAGTTTCCCATCAGTCCTTGTTGCCTCAGTGACAGCCACTTGCCTTGGAAAACCCATAGCTGTACCACTCCCTACTAGTTACTTGTGCTGGAAAACTTTGCTCAGGCATGGCTTGAATGTATTAAGTCTTTGTATGTTATCCAAGCAGAGCAGACAGGTACCCGTGGGCTGTGACTGGAAAAGCCCTGTCGTATATGCAGTGATAATCATCCCTCTCCTTCAGAAATGACAGCCAGATTGTGCTTCCAGTCAACTCAGTAAAATACCTGAAGAAAGGCACCAAAGCACGGTTTAGTTGTAGGACAGACAAGTGAATTGCTTAGCATGATTCAGAGTGCAGGCACAAGTGCAGGGTACTCCGGCTGGCCCAGCAGTGCCTACACCTCCCTCTTTCGCTTGAGCCTCCCTGTTGGAAGATCTCCCTCTGAAGGGGTCATCTCCCCTCTTGTTGAAGCCAGGAGCTGTCTCCTGTGTGGGACCCCAGAGCCTGTGCTGTCCCTTGTGCCCCCATGCAAGGCAGCTGAAGCACACTGCCTGGAGTGGTGTGACAAAAACCCACTTCAGGCAGTTACTCGTATTTCTACTTTTCTTTGTTACTTCTGCTAATAACACACGCTGTGTTCTTCCAGCGCTTTGTAACCATTCCAGTGAGTTTCACAGGTGGATGAGTGTTCACTGCCCCATCTTACAAACTGGGTGCCTGAAACAAGGGAAGAGAAGGGCCATTTTTATGGAGTCACTCAGGTACTGAAGGTTTAAACTGGGTGTGATGTGATATCCCCAAAATCAGTGACAGAACTGAGCTGTAAATTTCCAGATTTCCAGATTTGCATTCAGTCTATTAGATAACAGCTCCCCCTTGAGGGAAACTTCTTTTATTGATAAATTCATAACAGGCTATTCTATCGTTGGAGTTTTCGTGTGGACAGGTTTGAGGTTTGTGATTTCACCAGGCTGCGTGAGATGAAACAGACCCATGGTGGCTGTGTTGTGTCCTAACCAGCTGGCCACAGCTGGGAGTGGCGAGGTGGTTCTGCCAGTGGCTCGCTCTGTCCCCTCGGGATGTCGCTTAGTTCTCAGAGTTCATCAAAGTGCAACTCGGAGCACAATAATGTCGCAAAAGCTGGTACTTTCAGAGGAAAGCACCCTGCATCCCTTGTGTACCTGTCTGCGCTAATGTGTGCTGCTCCTCTCTGCGCTTGCATTAACGCTTGTGTGGTTGCACAGGGACGGGGCAGGGGGGAAGCTGGCTCGAATGGAAAATAACTCAGCAAACGAAGGCTGTGGCAGGAGTGAGTGGCTGAAGGGTGAGGGGGAGCAGGCTGGCTTCTTTCAGCAGCAGTGTTGCTAATGCTGGGTTAAAATGCTCACCAAACTGCAGGCTCAACGTGGCATTTGTAAAACTGAATTAATGATGGGAAGCCCTTTTAATTGTACAAAGGAAGATAGCTAGCTAGGAGTTAAGTAGCTGTATGTTTATTTTACTTAAGTAATCAATCAGTCAGACTGCTTTCCATTTTCTAAGTGTTGTATAAACTTCATATGCAGAGGAATTACATCAAGATAATTTTATTCTCCCTTTTTCAATCAAGATAGCAATATAGCTTGGATTTAAATCTTCAGTGCATTAGGAAAGATAACAAAAATAACCTTGATTATGAGCAGTCTAGTCTCTTACTCTGTACCTTTCAGTTTGATGCAATGTTTGATATGTATTCAGTGCTTGTTCTTCACAAAACTAATTAAAAAATACAGCAGGTATAGCAAAAGATTTAAATTACAACTGGTTTGTGGTCAAACATTTTGATGACAACAGCATTGGTTCCTGTGGGAAGTGATTTTATTTAAAAAAAAAAAAAGACATTTTGGAGGAAAAATTTCAGCCAGACCTAATTCCCATGTATGTAATTATGGAAAATACTTTACACACATAAAAAAGTATTCTTGGAAAAAGGGACACAATGTGTGAAATCCTATTCCAGATTCTGCAAAGCTGTAGTTTACTTTTCCATGTTGTTATTGCTTTCTGTGCTATTCTGAGCATCCTTTAAAGTACAGTAGTATTTACATTAAAAACATGTTGTAATCCATCTCCAAGAGGGGGAAAAATACACTTTTAACAAAACTCATGTAAAAGAAATAGTAGGTGCTGTGTTTTCAGCCATAAGAGCAAAAGCTTTTTAGAAGTTTCAGGAAGCCCGAAATATTTCAGGCTACTCTTCTTGTTTAGATGTGTCTTTATATGGACATTAAAAACATTTTTGTAGAGGGGTATTAGTACTCAGAACCCAGTTCAGAGAATTGCTCCGAGTAAAGGATTTGAGCGCCTGAGAATATTAGGTCCAATTTCCGAATGCACATGCTAACCCTTTACACCACCTGCAAGGTCTGTCTCTGGTGCTTTCAAGAATACTGTTCCAGAAATTTGGTCTTAATTAAGTAGTCTTCAAATAAACAGTTAACATCTATTTAACTAAAAGCAACAACAGCATTAACTTGCACAGCTGCTGCTACTAATATAGATTGAGTAATCCTTCTGGTGAATTATCTTAGAAGAGCAGAGTCCTGGCCTGGAAAGAGGTGAACACAAGATGCCACTGAAATATGGTTTTAGGTGGAATCAGTGTGGAGATTAAAAGGTAGTATAATTTTTACAGAGAAGCAAATTCTCTTGGCCTTCTAGATGGGTATTTGTACCAAATTTAAGCTTAGTGAAAGCATTCAAGAAGGAATATAAGTATGTAGTGTATCAGGCTTCATCGCCTGGTAACAAGCTGTCACCTACCGGATTCTTTTAATAAACTTTTTTGTGCAAATTGCTACCACAAAATTAGTTATGAATAGCTCATGCCAGTGTGCCATTGAATATAACAGCAGTGCATATTACAGACAAGGATGTTGTAGGATCCTGCACACTTTTGTTATCATCACAAATGGAAATTCTCTTCAGGGCATGTTTTAGAAGTCCAGGATGTGCTGTATGAAAATGTAAAGGCTAAAAATAACACTGCTGTGCCAACCCACTAGGGAGGTTGTTCAGCATAATCTAAATGTAATTAAAATGAATACCCTTGCTAAATGTCAAAGATATGCAACCAGTCAGAGGGGCTGTAGAGAATGAGGCATCTAAGAAGACCGTGAGGGAGAATTAACAGACATGTTAAGGTATGGAGAGAGATACTGCAACGCATTTCATGGCTGAGGAAATGGAGACCTATGTCCTCATGGCACCACACTTCAGGTGAAATTACCTGCTGAGCTATGGCACTTGAGATGAACTCTTTTACAAGTGCTATTATCTGCCTTTCCTCCTTCCTCATTTATTAACCTTGGTAATTGGAATATGTTTAGCATTATATGCTGAGTTTTCAACGAATGCTTTGCATTAAAAGTAGTGTACAAAGGAAGCTTGATGCCAGCCTTTTATTTTAAGCCTTTTAAATGCATCTGGATTTAACTTCAGCAGATGAAGTATGAGAGTTGTCATAGTAGAAGCAGTAAATGTGTATCAGACTAACTGGCAGTCTATGACAAATGTGTCAGTTTAGCAAATTCACTATAAAACTTGTCAGCCTTCTAGGTTAACTTGCTCCTCCACCCTGTATTCAACAAATGAGTGTCAAATTTTGAGCTTCATTAAGCAGTTGCTTTATTTATGTTTGCAAAGTGTCTCGTATAATAATAGTTCAGTGCTCACACACCGGGCATGCCAGCGAGCCCCTGGACACGGCGTGTAGGTTAGGTGTCTATCTGTCTCATAGGTGCAGCACCGCAGCCTGCTGTCTGACAAAGAAAAGGGAGCGCTGTGTGAGCGCGAGCACACATGGCCCTTGACACCTGCAAAAACAGAATGTCCCACTGAAGTTAGGGCCCTAATTATAGATGCAGCTGGATATAGGCTATGCAGCCAATATTTGCCTTAAGAAAAATACAGTGGTGGTTTCTACTTGCATGTATTTTGTTTTCCTGTCATGACTGACTTGTTTTACATCTAGCAATTTGAATGTGGTTTAGTGCAGTTCCTTGTTGCCCTCTCATGGAGGAGAGAGCCAGGCTGAGTGTTCGTCGCCTACCTGAAGCCTGTGCATCTTGCAGTCATGCTTGCAACAGCACAACTCCGAAAGCTTGAGATCTGAGAAGAGTCACCAGACCACAGATGTTTTTGCAATGAAACCGTGCACCTCCTAGAAAGTCACTGTGGTGCAAGTAATGATAGATAGTGTTTTCATTTTGCTGCACAAAAGGGTCAAAATGGCATGGGGAGTCCATGACAGAGCAGCAGAAAATGTTGGTTCTGAAAGAAAATTTATTTCATAGCTTCAGGGGAAAGTTTGGGCACTGCGAACAGATTGCCTTTGTCATTGTGTAAAAATGTGTTGTTTGTAAGGTGATGCTGGATGTCGGGCAGTCAGTGCGTATGTGTGATAGAGCCTGGTATCTAAACAGATGTTAAACCAGACTTGGTAGAGTGCTTATTGCATCCTGTTTCAATGCATTTTCTGGAAGCATTCCTCTTAGCATGGAACTCGGGCAAATTCTCTGAACTTCCTTCCCAGGTGCAACCCGGAAATGTTGGTCTTCACTGGGGAGATCATCTTTTCAATCTCTTCTATCTTATGGAAAATAACCCTTTATAGCACACTCCTGTTTTGAGGCGTGATTGTAGCAGCATTTGTGTGGCTGTTTTTTCTTCCTTTTTTTTTTTTTTCCCTGACCCTCTACTGTAATGTGTGATTCAGTAACTGTTGGTCAGTTGCTATATGTAAGGGAACCTGTTGTATGGGATGGCACATCCCATTTGGACCACTGCATGAATTCTCGGTGGACATATCTGTGTTAGTAACTGGGGGTAATTAAGGCTCTGCTGGCTCCTTCCGAGACTCTTTCCCTCCCCCCTCGCCCTCCCTTTCTTCTTCCAGAGATGGCCTCTCTACATAATTCCATTAAAGTGATTGTGCTCGGAGGGGTGGACTGAGGGGCAGTGCTCTCATCTTTCAAAGCAGGACCAATGAGCTATGTGCTTTCCACTGGGCAGCAACAAAAGAAAAGGTCTCTCAGAAGAAAAGACGAGCACAAAAGATCAAAATTAGGTGTTTGTCCAGGCCTCTGGTATTGCTTTCAAGTTAGCTTTTGAGGGCTCACTTTGAAAACGGTGAGCCAGGCTAGTTAACATAAGGGTGTCTGCTAGTTTTAGAGTGTGTTGTTAGAATAATATTGGAAGAGAGCTTTTTGCTTGTGCAATTTAACAGTTCTCTAGAGCGCAAGAGAAAGGTAGGGACTGATGGAAAAGGTTGCAGGCGTAGTGGTAATGTTCTGCACCCATAAGAAAATCGAGCAAACTTAAAATCCTTGAGATTCGCTTCACTTCTTTTAAAGAGTAAAAAGAAAAGATAGGTCTCTTGTTTCCATAGTCTCCAAAAGTCCAAAATGCTGTATGCTGGGAATTCATCCTGCCCAGCTAGCCCCCCCCCCCCCCGCCCCCTGTTTTTTGTATAAAGCTGCTATTGCTGATGGTGGGCAGTAGGAGAGGTGATGTTTTTACTGCAAGGGGGTGTGAGGTGTTGTTTGTCCTGGGGCCCTGGAAGGGGATAGCGCAAAGCTACAAAAGGGATACAGACCCTTTTCAGATTTAGACAAATAAGCGAGAGCCATCCGAAGCCGTGGAAAGCCAGACCGTTTAGCTGGATCAATTCACATATGTCATATGTTCTAGTTTCTACCAAAATAAACTTTTACAATGTTGTACAAAGAACAAATTGCTCAGTTTCTACTGCAGTTATTTGGTTTGCAAAGGAAAACATGAGTATCACAGACAGTCTTTGTTCCATCTAACTGATTAAAGTTACCTTCAAATTGAAAGAGAAACCATGAGATGTAAAATGTTTGCGATTTGTAACCTCTCAAGCTATTCTCATCTGATATTAAAAAGTAGTTATTTAAAATGTGCGATCAATTGAAATTCCAACTCCTTTAAAAATAGAAGTAATTAAACAACATTATCTAAAGCTAGTAATAATGCTTAGAAATTACATGCCCGAGCCTCAACAAGATTTTAAAAACTATAATGGAACAGGAATGCTAAACTGTGTTTATTTGCTTAATCATATGTATTCAAGCAAGGTAAGACGGCGTTTTTTAGAAAAGAGAAATAAAATCCAGTACTGAAAATCCGAGAGGGAATACCTGTTTTGGAGGGGAACAGACCTGAATCTGTACCATCCTTCTACTTCACGGCTTTATGTTACTGTTTGGCTTGATGCGCTTCTCTCCATCCCTTTCGTCTAGTATGTTTGAAATGTATTTGCTTATTTTCCTAATAAGTTTCTGCTGTATTTACATTACTTTGCTTCAAAAGTACATTTTTTAAGGATAGTATTTCTCAGTGCTCTTCCTTTCCCACCCTTCCCCCTTAATAATTCCCCTGGACCTCTGTTGCTTGGAGCAGACTTTGGCTAGCCCCAGATTTGATGTCAAAGGCCATGACCCCATGTCAGAGCAGCCCATGCTGCTGGCCTCTTCTTTGAATAATTATCTGGAGTTTATTGTGTTGGAGGGACGGGCTTGGGGGCAGTGCAGTCACCCTGGCAAACCAGACCAATGAGCTATCCAGCCAGACCACTACCCAACAATGGACCTGTAGGTTACACAAAAAAAATCCAGCAGCACAAAAGATTAAATTAAAAATGGACATTTGGACACAGAAGTTTTGTCCTTACAACAACCATTTTTTCAGCCTTCTGAGTGTAATGTGGTTTTGATACCTTTAATTGAAAGGAAAAAAGTAGTATTTAAAATTTTGTGTGTAAACTAGAATAAAGCTGAAATATTTTTCTTTATCCCTTTCGCCAGATGTTAGAATTTCCATATTGGATGTAGCTTAAGAAGTTGTTTCTAGGTTTCTAGTTGATAAACTCGACTCAGAACATCAAGCCACTGAACTTTTTTGGGTTTTTTTTTCCCCTAGAAATTCTATGCAGTCCTAATTCTTTTAGAAACAATAATTATGCCCCCAATACCTCTATTTCTACAAATATTTTCCTTTGCAAGTGCTGAGAATAAGGATGTTCAAGAGCGGTATGAAAGTATGGTCTGTATCCAGACTTAATGAGTCAACAGTAAATGATAGTAAAACGCCCATTTTCTTTGGGCTTCCTTATCTTTTCCTCTCCCCAAAGAGGACTTTAAAAGTCTGAAATCCAGATTGTGGAGTGCTGTCGCTTCTTATCAGGACTGAATGAAAGACTGCTGGAGGTGGGCTCGCTGTTCTGGAGGGGTGGAAAAAAAAAAAAGTTCTTTCATGGTCTGACCTCGGATTCCTTCTTAATTTTATCTAGCCCTGACCTGTTGGCTCTGCTCTGGCTCCTTTCAAGGTCTTCGGAGCTTCACAAACATGCAGCAGCTGAAAGAAACAATGACAGGGCTTTTAGGGGTTGCAATATTACACTCTCATGTAACCTTGGCTAAGTAGCCCGTAAACAGATACTTTCTATGAAGCATTTGCCAGAAAGCCAAAATTTTAGCTGTGTTGCTATCGATGAACGCAGCTATGTAACACTCTTGATTTAGGACTCTACATTTTGTATTCAATATAAGCTTCAGCTGAATGAACAGCTACCCAGAGCGTATCTCGTGTGTACAATGTGGTCCTGGAACCTGCTGTTACAGCTTTTATACTTAATCTCTAATGCTATAAATTTACCTGGAATAGAAGAATCACATGAAGACAGACTATCAAAATCTGAATGGGATGAAAGCAGTTCAGTCTTTTGCAGAAAACTGATTTGAAGATGGTGTTAAATGTAATTAGGACATACATATTTCTTGGTATTCCTTTGAGAAGGAAGGATGGAATTATGTATGGATTGGGATTTTTCATTGGCTGTGTTGTTAGTGTCATTCTGCTTTAAGTTTAGAGGGTTTTAATGATGTAATAGAATGTACTGAGAATGGATTTTTCGTTCCATTGTAAATATGGAAGTGGCATCATTGTTCTTTGTAAATTTTCCTAAAAGTTCAGTCTGTGCAATCTTGGTCATTTAGGAATGAGGTAGTTGCACTAAAAAGTACTTCACCAGCTGCAAAGAGATTAGAAGCACATTTTTGGTGTTAGTTGTTTAACTACTAATACAGGCATTTAATCTTTGAAGCCACGAGTTTTTCCAGCTGTGTTCCTTGGAAGTGCATGAGGACACCATCTGGCAGTAATGAGGTATAACTCTACCAGATGGAACTAACCCACGTTTGTTGGAGATGTGCCTTCCTCTCTCCACTTTTATTACTAGGGAAATGTCTTCAAAATAGAGGAACTTTTATTTTTTTCTTCCCCCCCCCCCGCTTCCTCCAAATAATGAGCTGCTACAGCAGTTATCCCAGCAAATTCTAGGTTTTCAGTGGATATATTTCAGAGGCCAGTAAGGGTCATCAGAGGCATCATTTATTCTATTGTGGAACAAAGCCAGATGGTTTAAAATGTTTTTGTGTATTTGTCTCAATGTTTTAGAAGAACAGAAGAACTAAGTTTGAGACAGTAACCCAGCGCAATTCCATGGAATACACCAACATACACTAAAACTAATTCTGGCATGAGAAGATACCAACTCTGTAGTTGCTTTTGCCGGCCATTGTGTATGTATTTACTAGACCATTTATATTTTCCTGAGCTTTGAAAACTGGGCTCTGTATGTTTAATCCAAGTTTAAATAATAAATAGATATAATTTGAGCATATTTAAAACTTAAGTTTTGGAAAAGAAAATGGGAAAATCCAGATACGAGTATTTCTGACTGACAGCTGCTTTGCAGTAGCAACTGAAAGAGAAAGGGAAGGCTTACGTAGAGGCAAGGCTGATGGCAGTAGTAAAGTATAGAGAATAACTCTGAGCTGGTGCATAAAACGTGGACGTTCCAATCAACTGTAGAGCAATAGAACTGCTAATAAATTAAGTCTCAATTCTTCATGATATTTTTGCAGTTTCTTTCAGTTTCTTGCATCCAGACAGATAAGCAGCTGTGGTTCTCCCTCCATGCTGGGAAATGAAATGTCTTGTCACAAGAACAGGGTTGGAACATGTGAGCGCGCTGTAACATTTTTCTTGAAGAATCTCTTTTTACAGCAGTAATACCAGTAATTGCTATGAGCTTCTTATCTGCTTCCTGAGAAACTGAATAAAATCTCTGAGATTATATTTTAGGGATATAGTAAAACAGTAAAATACTTGTCAATCATTGAACTCTTACCAAGCTTCAGCTACTCTAATATTTAATGTTTGTTCCAAGTTACGATCCCTGGGGTTTTTTGCTCATACGTGCAGTATTTAGCTTTGCCATAGTTTTCCTGTAAGGTGTAGAACCTATTGACAGACTCACAAACCAAAGAGAAGGCTCTCCCATGTGTCTTGCTGCTGAAGGACCTGTCAGGGTTGAATCCACAGAGCTGACTGCAGATTTTTATGGGAGACTGAATGACAGGATATGGGATTCCAGAGGCGTATCACCAGGGAGCAGTGACCTACCTACAAAAGCTGCCATAGGAAAATGAGGCTGATCCTACATAAATTGTAAACCAGTGATTTTTGCGACAGTATCTATTTTGATAATTCGAAATTAATCAATATAAGGCATATTTAGCTTTTTCCTACTCTTATTTTATAGGAATATTATTACCAGACGTGAAATTTGTGCGCCTCTGGTTGAACTATTATTCATAGGTTTTTAATACTGACAGGTTTTGGTTATATAAAAAGGGGGTGTGAGGCAGATCCATCGTACTCGGTGAAGCTATGCCAGCTTATCACATCCAGCCTATAGTATCTTTTCAAAGACAGTCTCTGTGTATTCCAGAGGCAGTCTTGCAAGAAAATTATTAATTACTTCTAGCATGTTTATACCGACATCAGTGTGGCCTCTTGATTTGTACAAACAGTGTAGCATTTGTGTCCACCAGCTGATTCAAGTAATAACAATAAAAATGCCTATTAAAAAGCTGTAGGTGCCGTGACACTTAATTTTACAACAACCTAATGCCAGCAGCAGTAAAAAAACCCCAAACTAAACCGAACCTCATTCAGCAGAAACAAATTAACTAAAAAAATTCAGCAAGTTGGCAGATAGGCTACAAAATTGTTCCTGTTCACCTCAGGTCTGGGAAGAAGCCTTCAACCACTACACAGATGCTGGCAATTGCAAGAGAATTAATTGAAATGACTCAGTGTTACCAGGCTGTTTAGAGAAATTTTGAAAATGCAGAGGTGAAATCTTGATGTGAGTTTTGTGGGGTTTTTTTACTGAAACTGAATGTATGTGTTGAATGTATTGAGTAAATCACTGCACCTAATTCGTTTCTGAATAGCAGTGCTCTTCTGCGGAAAGATGTGTTACTCCGGGGTGTGTTGTGAGCATGACTGATGGCCTCAATACTTGCTTTCCCGATTTCTGAGCCTCTCAAGCCTCCTGTTGCTGTATAGTGTGCGTGGCTGGCATACACTAAATCTGAGACTGTCAGCCCCCCAGGTGGCCATGCTATCCCCAATCTTTTATCAGTGATTTATGTGTAAACTATTCAGGATATCTATGCTGGTTAAAGATAAGAAAGCTCCTGAAGTTTGCTTTCTCTCTAAGGATACGTCCGGCTTTGAATGTTCGATCCAGCTGATGAACTGCTAGATGAGAGTGTTTATGCCAAGTTTGTATTGGGATTGCAATTGAGGAGTAAATCATATCATAAACCTGTAAATGAAACTAACAATTGTTAAAAATTTCCTAAATGGAGGCTACTTCAAACAAACCCAAATATTTTCCACCATTTCATAAAACAAATAGCGTGCAAGTATCTGTTGGAACTGGAGGCAGGTCTTTGGCTGTTGGTTATCTTGTGTTCATACGGTGAAGCTGTGACCAACATGGAAGAGCATCGCAGCAGGTACTTTAAGTTGGTCTTCAAATAATGTAACCCGGGAAGCAAGTTTCATATCAATTTCTTTCACTGCTCAGTACCTTGTCTTTAAAATTCTTTTATGTTCTCCTTTTGAGATTACTATAACGTTTTGCCTTTTCTAGGCCGGTACATAATGTAGCCGCCCTCAGTCTCTGTTTCAATTACAGATATCAGCAGATGGTTTTCCAACCACAGCAGCAGTAATGTGTGACAGCTTAAAAATTCTGACATCGTTTTTGGCTTGAACTAGTCTTGCTACCAATTGAACCATGATGCCCTAAAGTGGAAATAACCTTGGTTTTAGATGGTAGAGACTAGCTGAGAGACTTCATTTTTAAACAGGTGGTTCTATGTAAAGATAATTCTTTTTGAAACTTCTTGCATTACACAAGAGTAAGTTGAATGGTATTCAACATTGTGCTTTTTCTAAATGTAGAGTGTTAAAGACACTTAAAAACAAGATTGAAAAAATGTGTTTTTCTCAAAGATATTTGAATTTTTTTGTGGGATGCCTTTCTTACACATCCCATTATTCTTCCTCTCCTCCCGAATCAAGTGTTAATGAGGAATTCAGGTTTAAAAAAAAAAAAGGAATGAGGATAAACAGACCTCTCGGGCTCCTCATTCAGCTCAGCAGGGCACTAGACCTTAGCTATTCTTCATTTCACAGTGAAGATGATCAGTTCTGGGTGACCACTTTCAAAGGGCACAGAGTTTTTGAAGGTGCTCGGCAGGATGATAAATCGTCGTGTCTGTCATCTTGTGTCTTGCGGAAATGCAGCAGGGGTCTCTTCTGTAGGAACTTGTAAAGGAAAAGACAGACTGGGACACTTGGCCGGCTGGATGCTGCCTCTCTCTGTGGAATCTGATCAAGAGTCTGCTAAATAGTACCTGAATTCTAGGGGTTTTTCTACAAATGGGTGGGAGAATTGATTATCATAACCACCTCCAAAGCATAATCCTAAATTTGTCTTGATGGCCTTTTTAAAATTTTTGCTTTGTTTTTGAATATTTCAGTTATGAACTAAATACATGTATTCCTACCACAGGTTGAGAAGCCTGGGAAAGTACATATTTCTGCTTTTCTGAGATGTGTGCTATCACCTCAATAAGTCACCATAACTTGATTTTGGTATATTCAAATCACTACTTTTTGGTTGGCTCAGTGTTTTTAAATGCACCTTCCCTTCACGTGTCTTTTGATTTTTACAATTTTGCTAGAGATAGCAATGATTTACATATAATATCTTACTATCATTCTGAATTTCAATATTAAATTTCTGTATTTTCTTTTATCACATGCTTAAGGTTATTCTGTGTGTTTCTGTCCATCTCATTTTCTCTGATTATAATTTCTTGGTGAGGAACAACTGATGTTGTCTGTTAAAGTGGTATTGTAAAGTGAAAAAAAAAACCACTTCAAAGCAAATGAGAATTTTACTCTAATTTAAAAAACCCTCATTTTTTGACATTTTGTTATTTATGTTGTCTACTTGTGATGTTAAAATCTGTTTGAAAAATGGAATTGGGCTCCTCTCTCCTATTTTACCATTGATGTTAAACACATCAAAGAAATACTTTAATCCGAATTTTAAAGCCCCTTTTCCTTTACACCTATATTTAGATTCTGGTAAAATAGTCTTTTAAAAATATACATGGAGATGTAAAGTCTACATAGCTATATCGCATTTAAAGCTGATGTTGCTAAGGACAGCACAAAAAGATTGTCTATTTCAAAATAAATATGAAAAGATTTTACCGAATGCATTAGTACGAAAAGAAGGGTCCACTGGGAGCTGGGAAGGTTGTATTGCTGGTGCGGGGGCTGCAGAGGGAGCTAAGCGGCTGATGCAGACAAAGTCCTGTTTGTGGGGAAGAAATGTCAGGGGCTTGTGTTCCTGTTGTTTCATGAAAGGCCATGTCAAATCTTAGCTAAAATGGGAAAGAGGAGAGCTTATTTTGAGAGGGAGAGTATTATGGTATTTTAGGGCACGGAATAAATAAATAAACAAGATCAGCACTGTTATATAACATCTGTCTAGACATTCTCAAAATCTTAATAGAGAGAAATAGCTTCATGACAACAGAAGAGGAAAATGTCCTGATATCTGCGTCAGTACTGGGGTGAAGTTCAGTTGGACCTGGAAGAGCTTTTATGTGCTAGTAGCAAGTGCCACCACCTTGCACATCGTCGTGGGTGGTAGCAAGTGCCACCACCTTGCAAATCTGAGGGGAGACCTTATTATGGCATACAAGTATCGAAAGGGTGGGCTGAAGGAGGATGGAGCCAGACTCTTTTCAGTGGTTCCCAGGGACAGGACGAGGGGCAATGGGCACAAGTTGCAACAGAGGAAGTTCCGTTCAAATACACGGAAAAACTTCTTTCCAGTGAGGGTGACAGAGCCCTGGGACAGGCTGCCCAGGGAGGGTGTGGAGTCCCCTTCTCTGGAGATTTTCAAGCCCCGCCTGGATGCAGCCCTGAGTGCACCTGGATGCAGCCCTGAGTGATGTGCTCTGGGCAATCCTGCTTTAGCAGGGGAGTTGGACTAGATGATCTCTAGAGGTCCCTTCCAACTCTGAAATTCCATGATTGTGTGGAGGGGATTTGTTGCAGACAGCATGGCAGGGGAACAGGCTGGAGAGCAGCAGTGTGGCCATCCTAGTGGTTTGCACTCCCGACCACCTGCGGGTACTGCACGCCACCTCCCCTTACTGAAAGCTCAAGGCCTTTTCTGACTTACTCCTCTCTAGTAATTTTTCACCTGGGTGAAGGCCAGCGTGTCATTAACAGAGCTGAGAGAAGCAGCAAACTGCAATATGGGTACCCAAAGACAAGAAAAGCCGGAGAAAGGGAAATAGGGACACCCTTCAAGTTAGGAACAGTGACCCTTGAGAATGCCAGAACCAGCTTTCAAAAAAACATTTGGAAGCCGAAGTTGTGAGTCAAAGGCATTATTAACAATCTCTGTTGTTTCATGGTGTATCTCCTTTGGGAACCTGGAACCAAAACATTTCCCATTTCTTTGCTGGGTCCTGTCTTCCTGTCTTTGCTTTGATTACCCTGCTTCATTACAGCCTGCTTATCCAGAAATAAATGTTGCTTTCTGTGGACCTCATGCTGTTTGTTTTAACAAATCTTTATTACAGACTGAAAGTGCTTTCAATATGCTGAATACTACTATTAAATCTATCTCTGTAGCTGTGAAGCTGCGATTTTGTTATGAATAGAAATGTGATGTTTATCCTACTCCCCCTGTTTACTGTTACAAACTTTAGTTTCAGGCTAACAGAAGCAAGACTGGGAGTTAGTGACTGATTCTAGTGCAGCCTGGGCAGAGATTCAGGGAAATTCACAGAGCTGGAGAAAAGACAGGCTTCCAGGCATCCAGCCTGTTCATCAGTCTGCTGATTGTAGCAGACAAATTTTGAACAAAACTTGCAGGAGAATTCAGTTATCTAACTATCTGTAGAAGACTGAAAAATCCTCATTTTTTTTTCTTGAGTCTAATTATGTATTTTCTCTTTGTGCAGACCCTAGAAGAAAGTATCATGTAAGGCTGCTGGCATATAACAGCATGGAAGAAGGTTATCAGGCAGACCAAACAGTCAGCACTCCAGGATGTGTCTGTAAGTGGTGTAGATGCATGAAGAATTTATTAAGAGCTGAGCTGTTTCAAGGTCCCAGCAGCTTTGTGTTTTTAACCTATAAATAATCAATTAATTCAGTGTAGAACAGAGAAGCAGAAAGATCGTGTCTGTGATAAATGCTATCCTAGTCATCCTGCAACTGAGACAGTCTCCTGTGCTCGTGAACTGCAGCTGAGGAAACAAGATAGCTGCTCCCCTATTGGATCATCTGTGTCATCTAACCAGTGACGTATCATTTATCTTATGAGAGATTTATCTCTCTCTCTTGGCCCTGTTTATAGTTTTGACTTTGTTTTTGACTAAACAAGTGGGACTACAGAAGTAATACGTGACATATATTGGTTTAATAGCTTGAGCCAGATTCCTGGGTCTGAATACCAGTCAGTGCTGGGTAGGGGCAGATTGGAATCTAAACCTCTGGGCTCAGACCTCTCTCTTAATCTTACCAGTATCTGAATACAGTTCATGAAATAATTCATGCTCCTTTTTTGTTTTTAACAGCCGTCCGTGATCGCATGGTGCCACCACCACCACCTCCTCACCACCTCTATGCCAAAGCTAACACTTCATCTTCTATCTACCTGCACTGGGGAAAGCCTGCCTTTACATCTGCGCAAGTCATTAACTACACAATCCGCTGCAACCCAGTGGGGCTGCAGAATGCTTCTCTGGTTCTCTACCTTCAAACGTAAGTGCAGCGCTACTAATGAGTCTTAGTTTCCTGTTTCCAGATCCTTCCCACTCAGTTTCTACTCTTCCTGCCCTCTCTTAATTGCCTTTTACTGTAACAACTTTTACCTCCCTTAGAAGACCGTGTGTTTTGCTCAGTGGCTGCTAGTTCTATTTCTTGGATTATTTAAGATGTGTTAGTAGGACATCTTAATTCTCTACCTGTGATCCTTGTGCTGGATCCCTGGATGAACTCTTGAATTTTTAATGGATTTTTAGCTGTCTAATTTGAGTTTAATTTTAAGGTCATCTTCAGCCAAATAAAAGAGATTACCTATTTTAGGCAAAGATGGGACTTAATCCAGTGTCTGATTTTAAGACCAGAAACAAGAATTTCTGACTTTTGAGGGGCTGAGCATGTTATTGTGGGAATGCCACATTCCTGTGTGGCACCCTGCCAGGAGAAAGCCGAGTAGAAACTACAGCTCGCTTTTCAGAGAAGCAATGCACGAGCCACAGAATAGCAGGACAGGGAAGAAATTCTGCCCGGGCTTGGTGTGCAGCTCGCTGCCCAGGTGGTATGGGAGCAGAAGACTTTGCTCCGTTGTGACGGCCTTCGCTGGGGGCCAGGGTGCTGTTGAGGGAATCCATATGTGGGTGTCTCCCTCAATACGTGGGTTTACTCAAGCCTTCTAAATAAGAAAAAATTGCTGTCTTAAAAGATAGTTACTATCCTAATGTGGATGGTTTTCTCTTCAAAGAACACATCCCCTGCCGTATAACTCCTGACTTAACAATTAGACACAGTATAATCACCGTGTAAAATTGTTAGTGTGCAGTATGGAGCACAGCAATGAATGCTGCTTTTTGTGATAGGATGAAACTATTGCAAATATTGGTGACTGCCTTTGCTGTACGGAAGATTAAAATACTAAATGAGATTTAATAAAGCAATATCTGTGGAGTAACACCATTTTAAACTGAGATTTAATCTTTATTATCACTTGGAATTAAACCTGGTGTATATGAAAGATTCCCCCCTGCTCCCAGAATCAAAATAAAGCAGAATGTCTACAGTTGACTTCGTCATCAAATAGTGAATTGCAATAGTACAATTAATATAATCAGTTTTACAATTAATACATTACTAAATACAAGATAAATAGGGAATAGTCATATTCTACAGACATCCTCTAAACATGAGGTGATAGAGGCCGTAAGTGGAAGGGGAAGTTGGGCACATAGCCTGTGTCTGTTGCGTGAATTGTGAAGCAGATCCAGGAAAAGCTGGTGGAGACAACAGCATGTGCCTTTCCACCTGTGGCGCTGGTTGTAGTTTAAGCGTTAGTCCGGCTTGAAGCATAGTGTCTTCTGGATGAATGTGGAAAGAGCTGAGTTTGGCATACCTACTGGTGACCTGGGCTGTAATGTTCTTGGACTTGCTTGTGCATCAGCTGTCCAAACATCCTTGATAAAAACTTGAGCTCAGGTCAACTGACAGCGAACATCATATCCTCCAGAGAGTTCCAGGGTTAGTACAGTTAGATTTTCAGGTAGACAACGCAGATGGACCACACCTCTGGAATTGAACTGGTTCACGTTGGACTGAAAGTGAGAATCCACTCACAGTGGCTAAGGGATATCATTTGAGTTTGGGATCTTCAGGTCAACTGCTGCTGTTAAATTTAGTTTATTCCTTCATCTGTACAGGTCAGAGACTCACATGTTAGTTCAAGGTCTTGAGCCAAAAACCATGTATGAATTTGCAGTTCGGCTGCACGTGGACCAGCTCTCAAGTCCCTGGAGTCCAGTAGTCTACCATACTACCCTTCCGGAAGGTAAGGCTCTAGGGGAGGACCAGGCAGTTGTAAAAAGAAAGCTCTGGAAACCAAATTGCTTATTAATTTTAAGCTGTCTGTAGGAGAGAGAAATACTTAACCTCTGAGATACAGACACTGCTCTTCATGGGGAGAGAGGGAAAAATGCTGTCAGGAAAATCCATGGTTTGGAACTGTGAAATTCTCTTTTGAAATCTACCTAAAATCAGCAAGGATTTTAATATAAAATGTGATATACTTACACCATTAGCAATCACTGAATGAGAATAACGACTAAGAAATTTAAAATATGTACTGAAGATTGAAGATCCACAGGCATCATGAAAACATATTTTAAAATAAGAAGTTTTAGAAACTGTAAGAATATTACACATCTACTGCCTGAGCTGCTGGTGTGCTTTTCTGTCCGTTTGGTCAGTGAAAATCAAAAACGTCAGTTTCATCTTGTCAGCACTGCAATGTTTGGGACATACCTGTTCACAAGGTAGTGATGCGATTTTTTGTCAGTAACTGTTTCCTTCTGGAGTTGAAGGAAAAATTTGAGATTTGCTCTTACAAGATCTAAGCTATTGACTAGGTGAGAGTTAACAGGAGAGTTTCTCTTGAGGAGCAGTGAATATGTCTTTGTTTATATGTTGTTTATCTGGGATGTAGCAGTAGCCATTAGGTCTGCACATCAGTTTCTTTTTGAGCAATTTAATTGCATGTAAATTAGGTTAGCCTAATACTATTGTGTTATTGTTCTCACAGCGCCATCTGGCCCTCCAGTAGGAGTGAAGGTGACTTTGATAGAGGATGATACTGCTTTGGTTTCCTGGAAGCCGCCTGATGGTCCTGAGACAGTTGTTACACGATACACTATCCTCTATGCATCCAGGAAGTCTTGGATTGCCGGGGAATGGCAAGTGTTGCACAGAGAAGGTAAACTAAAATCATAAACCTATAAACTAGGCAAAAAATTATGTTACTTACAAGATGCTTTGTGACTTTCAGCTCCCTTGGACTACAGTAAGAAAGAAATTCATATAAATGTTCACATAAAAGTTATAATTCATTTAGAATTATTCCCATGGTTGTGATAAAAATGTATTAAAACCAAATTAATACTCAGAAGGTGAGGGGGGAGGAGCTGTCTGTGTTGCTTTGGAGCTCAGCATGTGCATGAGAACCAAAATGTCTCATAAATCCAATTATATCCATCTTCGTTCTGTTGTAACCATGACTGTGATGGTTTCATTTTGTAAATGCACTCTTTCAACTCTGAATTCTCAGAGATATCTTGCTCTCTGGAAATAAGTTTATAAATGCGGCTGTCTAGGTTTATATGTTTCTTTTGATCACTGCCAACCCGGTTAGCTCAGTTACCTTAATGAACTTTCCCCTACTCCCAGTAAATTGCTCTGCAAATTCAGTTTAACTCTGACTCTATTCTACTGCTGAGCCCCAGCTAGCTAATCTAAGAGGGGCTCAGGTATGGTGGTATGAACTGCAGTCACAGCTTTGCGATTAGATGTAAACATAGCCTAAATTTTAATAGGCACTTTCCAGAATAATGCTACAACATGAAGAGCTGCATCAAGAACAGATCTCTACTATAGCCAGAAAAAAAGGAAAAAGGCATTTACGGTTTGGTTGGTATTCAAAACAGGCAGAGGCAGTTCAGGATAGATAATATTCTAATAATGTATTCAAGCAGAGAGGGAAGCTCAGTGTTTCAGAGTGAAGTCACGTAGCTTATTTAAAAGGATTGCCCAGGAAGAGTTAGTATTTTGTTGCTCTGTGTTGTTTCACGGCTGAAAGCTTAGTTGCCAGCAGAGAGCGAGGCTTTAAATTTTGTGCGGAGAAAATTCTTAAAACTTCATGAGTGTGCTTGCAGTGGACAATTTGTTTTGCCATCAGTGAGAGTGAACTGTTTCAGTTCAAAGGTGGTGGTTGTCCTTTGTGCTGCTCCTGAAGAGGGGCGGAGGGCCAACAGCCATTTTGAAAGGTGGCAGAGCCGCTTTGTCTTTGCTGGTGCAGAATGGTATTTCTTGGGCTGGCCTCAAATAGAATGGTCAGCTGTGAAGAATAACAATGAAATTATTCTTAATCTTAAGCAAAATTTGTGAAAAATAACTAGTCTCCGAAATATCAATGAAGCCTAACTATAGGGGGAAGATTGAGCCCATAGTTTCTCACTATTAAAATTGTTCAGAGAAACGGTGATATATAGTTGTCCCATTAAATTGTTGAAAGAAATGTTGATGTAAATTGTAATATTAAAGGAAAATTTTAATATTTATTTTCACTTGCTAAACCCCCAGCAGATTTAAATTCACAGCCTATATTTGAAGAATAAATCTTGTCGTTCTGGCGATGATAGGCTGTATTTGTTGGGTGCAGCAAAATGGATGAATTGCTTTCAGGTATACACTGCAGCTCGGCCATGACTGTGAAACCGAACAGCACCCCAAATAGTATTTTACCGTAGGTATTTCGGATGAGGGGATGGCAATAACAGTAAACATTTTCATGTGTTCCTGAAAGTGTTGGAGGGAATGAGCAAATGGAGAGCTATAAATCTCAGTGTATTACGATGTCCATCAACATTAGAGTCACTAATTTTGTATTTTGACAGATATATTAGGGTTTGAGGCATGGCATGGAATTTGGTCATCTTGACACATCAGGACAATCTGTGATGCTCTTAGTTAAAGTACAGATGAAAAGGCCTGTGAAAGAAAATGAGTATGTAGAGGTAAAATTGGGCAAATACTGTGAAAGTCCTGTGACAGTCCTTTCATAGGTAGAAGCAGGGTTTGTTTTTTCGAATGCATTTATTCTGATAAGATCAGCAAACCCTATGCAATAAATAACATTGTTTTGTCTTGACACTAAACTTGTTCTGATGAAGATTTGTGAAATCTTAACCCCATTCCTTTCCCATACCTTCAAAGATCTCCCTAAATAAAAACATTTTTAAAAGCCACTAAACCAAAACAAAAATCCACCAACGAACCCTACCACTTATAAAGTCCCAGTATGGGTTTTGTTTTATGCATGAAAATTTCTACCAACACATCAACTTAAAAAAAACCACCCTAATTTTCCTGAGCTTCTTGTGTTAGCCATGTCAGAATTAGAAAATATAACTGCAGTTTGTGGCTGATTTGTGATGTGAGTTATCTTCCACCTCCCCCTTTTCCCCAGCTCTCTTCAAGTGGATCAGAAGTTACAGCCTTTACACACTTGGTGTGCAGTAAATCAGGACAAAGTGCTTACTTGCTTTAGCAATGCATCAGATTTGAAAGGAGCTGGTGGGAAAGAGCCTGTAATATTGAAACGTGACCTTTCGCCCTTGCTGGTGCTAAATATTACAGCTCCTTTGGTTACAGATACCTCGCATTTTACTTCAAATGCTTTCAGCTAATGGGTGTTTTTTATGGAAGAGCTGAAATAGCTTTTGAAGTAGCTTCCCTTTTGCCAAATGTATAATCTTTTCTGTCAACACATCAACTTTCTATTTTATACGCTCCCATGATACTATAAATTCTGACTACTGAAACTGATGTGAAAGGTTGAAATTTAGACAAGTCTGAGAAAGTGAATGGAATATGTGAAAGAGAACAAGGGATAGATTTGGTCCTGTAACTGCCACTATTTAAGGAAAGAAAAGCAATATATTTCTCTGGTAGGAAGAAACACAGGCATTTTAGAAAGGAATTGAATTTTAAGCAGCAGTCTGCAGTCCCTGGACAGGCAAAGCTCTCATTGACTTTGATAGGAGTTCTGCCTGTCTAAGGTCGATGCAAGTGAATCCTATTTGTGTTCTTAATCTGTTTTTCCTGCCTTCGCCTTCAGGGACTTTAGGAAATGAATCCTTAGCATGTGAGAAAGACATTTTCTGTAATATTTTTAGGAGCACAGCTTAGATGCACAGTAATCAAGGAAGCCTATGCAGGCCTAAATGGGTTTAATTTTATTTTTAAAGCATGGTATAATGTACCCTTCCAAATCTGTCCTGTATATTTTACCAACTAGACCTAAATTTGATAAGCTGATCTTGAACTATTTTGTTATGACCATTTTCATTCACATTCATGGCACAGTGGATCTAGGAGAGGCACGTAGGTTAGTTTATGAGAGAGGTCTAACATCTGCTTTCTCTGCCTGAAAGTCTGGTTAATGCTTGGAGCATCTCCCCACAGATACAACCCCAACATAAACGCTATCATGCTGAAATGCAGCTAGCGCTAGATTTAGGATTAGTATGCTGTGTACTGTAGCCAGTACTTGACTCTCGATTTTGAACTATACTGGCACTTCACAGCGGGCTGTGTTGAAGCAGTATGGAGAGAAAGGACAGAAGGGACAAGCAGGCAACCTCAGTGTTCATTGTGTACCTGGTGTATGCAAGACAGAACGTATAAAAGTGATCGCAGTCCTCAAACAAGATTTGGAGCTGGTATTGGAAAGAAAGTGTAGGTCCCAATGTCTAAATCTCAGTCTGTTCCCATAGATTTTGTCTAACTGGAACTGTTTATCAAATCTTTTCATAGGAGCAATGACCATGGCTTTGCTGGAAAACCTTGTAGCAGGAAACGTCTACCTGGTTAAAATAGCAGCATCCAATGAAGTGGGAGAAGGACCCTTCTCAAATGCCGTAGAACTTGCTGTCCTGCCAAAGGAGACATCAGAGTCTAATCAGAGGCCCAAACGCTTGGATTCAGGAGATTCCACAAGTCAGTAGCAATGTTTTGGTTACTGCTGTCACAAGTACCAGCAAGAAAGATCCCTGTTTGTTTCAGCTTGTTTAGCTTTCTGTTTTATGTGAAGCAGTCCTAACAGTGTAGCCTTTTCCTCTAAATGAAATAATTTTGGAATTTTTACCTCAGTTCAACTCAGGACTTGTTTCTCTTACTCAGAAGATGGAAGTTTGCTTTTCAAATGAGAATATAACTGTTTTGAATTTTACATCAATATCAACTTTGCAGCCACTCTTTTAAGGAACTTCCTTTAAGTCCTTTATTTGGCACTGGGTACCCAGACAGCCCAGCAGAGATGAGATGGCATCTCAAATAAATCTGTTGAAATTTTCTGGTTCCTGGTATTCAGCAACCGAATCAATCTGTCAGGCAGTGATGTACCAGCATATATTTTCACCAAAGAAGTCAGCCCCACCTGCAGCTCTTTGGGGAAAACTATGTGTTACCTTGCAGACATTGAGGTAACATCAGTGGTTTCTCCATATAAGACTAGAAGAACACATTGTCTTTGCCTGACATAGAAGAGGATTTATCTTGGTGACTTGGTACAGATTTTAATGCTATTTGGGGAGACAAGAACTAGTAATTATCCAGGTACATGACCCTTTTAACCTTTCCTTGTTGCTACACATTGAATTGTGATTAAAACACAGGGATTTTTCTTGCTTAGGTTTTCTCGCTTCCTGGAATTTAGTTATATTTTAGGTCTGAATAAGCAAATAGGGTCATGCCCTCAGGATTAGGTTAACAGACGTATGATGTCAAAGCACAAACCAAAGTGAACCCTCCTAGGTGACAGTGCTTGGAATTCTCCAGGCCTTTTCCCTTTGTTGTCTACTAGTGCCCTGTAAGGAAGGGGCTGGAGAGAGCTCCTCTGCTCCGTGTTGTAGGTCACTGCAGAAGCTGTGGTGTGGGGCAGTCCCTTCTTCCCCTCCCACACCAGGACTGTATACACTGCTGTGTTTGGTCTACAAGTTTTATTTTCAAAAGTGTCAAAATGCATGACAGAGAAGGTCTGGAAGTCTCATTAAAAGGAAGCATTTGTCTCTGTGGTTGACTGTAACCCTATTAATTTCCTGACAGGTAGCAGGGGGTAACTCTTCTTGTTTACTGAGCCTTTCTGTGTTCTTTTTTGATATAGCTTATTCTGACTATTACCATCTGGACCAGAAATCAATGACTGGCATTGTTGTCGGGGTTTGCATAGCCTTGACCTGCATCCTTATCTGCATCCTGATCTTAATTTATCGCAGTAAAGCCAGGTACGTTCTTGTTCTTGAAGGCTGATCTCTTTCTCAGTTCTTGGGAGATTCCTTCTTCTCCAAGAGTGCTAAGTTCTCTGAAGTACTCTGCCTCTTCACCTATTCCTACCAGCAGTGAAAACAAAGCACTTTGTTGGCTCTTCCTACTCTACCTGAGTCTCTTCTGCAATGAAAAGAAGGAAGAACCCACAGAGTGAGTCAGTGGCGCTTTGACAACTAAGTATGAGGCATGTTTCCAAATAAAAAAACCCCTTTTGAGTCAGATAAGCATGCTGCTTTACATCATCTGCTCCTCCTGTGTATCCCTCCAGCCTGCCCGGACCTGGTTTGCCAGGCTTTAACCCTCTGGTGTCGCTGGACAAGAGGAACTCTGACATAAAGCAGTTCCATGATGCGGTTTCTTTGCAGTGGTGCAAGCCAGCATCTGTCCGCCTTGTCATCAGCTGCTGTGGGGCATAAACTGGCCCAGTGACTCTGCCCATAACTTTGGGTTCAGAACAAATATAAGTTACTTGAAATAATAAATAAAAAACTGTCTGAAAGTATATCTTTAGTAACAAGGGTGTTTTAGTATATATGCAGGAAAAAATACGGATTGGGAGACAGTCTCTGCGTAGCATGGTAGAAGAGTCTTAATATCATTAGTGGTTACTTCCTCCAAGTAATATTACTAATCATGACAATTCCTGTCTGCGCATAAGCTTGTAGCCTACTATGTATGATTAACTGCAAGGAGTTGCTATTTTTATCACAAGCAATAACATTTAAATTCCATGAGAGTCAGGAGTATCATATAACAAATTGTAAATGCCAACTATATACCAATATTACTTGATTAATAATAGCTTTAAAGTTTATCCTTGATTTTTTTGTATTTTCTTCTGTGGGTCAATTTTATTCCTGCTTAACATTGTGTAGGAAAACATCTGCTCCTAAACCTGTGCAGCAAAGCACTGACCAGCTGTCCCATACCAGCATCTCATTAGCCAGTGCTAATGAGGTGGAGAAGACTATTGAAGGAATTGCAGAGAATGAAGAATCCTTATTGCCAATGATAGTGGGAAACAGCTTCATCGATGCGAAGGTACTGTGAGCTTTACTCACTCCCAAACCAGAAATCTTTCTTAAGAATTCATTGCTCATTCATTCATCTCAGTCCTTATCAGAAGTAAAATTTGTATGCTACAAATCCACAGCAGGTTTTTTTAGTGGGATGAGCACAAGTTTGGCAATCCAGGGTCAACTTTTCAGGACTCATCTTAAAGTTCAGCTAGAGATGTGATTCAGTACATTGTCTTATGTGGTACTCTGCAGATGGCAGAGTCTGGCTCTGGCACAGCATCAAAGGATAAAAGCTCCATAGACCTGGGGCATCCAGGTGGCCCCTGCTAGTCCAGGGAGAGAGGTGAGAGAGTCCTTGGCACCACCTAGTTCAGTATGTACCTGTCCACGATCTAGTCAAGTGTGACACTAAGCAAGTATTAAAGAAAATATTATTTTTCTGTACATTTACTGGTAAGACAATGTTACATTTTATAAACTCATATTTAGTCAAATTATAAATTAATCTAGATGGCAGGATGTATCAGTGGATGTATAGAATCTTACAGACTAGGAATCCAGTGTGACAAAACCACACTGGCCTTACTTTCACATGCAGACTACTGCCATAAGGCTTGCTGTGTACGCACTTCAGACTTGAATGAAGCTGCTCCCTGAGGATACACAGAGCTGGGAAATGGCAATGGCCCCCAGTGCAGGCACAGACACCGTGTCCGTGAATGGTCACATTCAAGGCAGTAGAGCAACAGCAGTGGCTGGAATATTTTGCTGTGTGTTTGCAGTATTATAGCTGTTGGGTCTGGCCTGTGGGCCTGGTCTTGACTTGTCTCAAGCAGCAGATGAATACCAGACCACAAAAACGTGACTGAGTGCTAAGACTTCATCTCTCTTTTCAGTATGGAGCCAATAGGTAGGAATAGCAAAATATATTCAAATACCTTAGAAATTTAGTTTGTTAAAATAAATGTCTGTGTGTCTCCCGCTATTGCAGGGGGGATCTGATCTGATTATTAACAGCTATGGGCCTGTCACAAAGACTAACTGCAAGAAAAGGTGGCTGTTCTTCCAAGATACTAAGAAGGTGAAGACTGAGGAGGTAATTGGTCTAATGGGCAGAGATGTGCGCTCTTTACTGTAGTACCCTGTGTTTGCAAAGGAAGATACACAGGTTTTTATTTATGGAAAAGCATAATTAGTGGTCTAAGTTTTAATTGTCTAGTTACAGTTGTGTTAAGGTTGATGGTGTTCTACCTTGTTGTACAGTCTTATGGAAGTTCCATTTTCTGTTACAAGTTATCAGATGTAACTGTTTACAGTTAACTGATTACTTCCCTGCCTGTGCCCTTTTATCTGTCTACTGGGTCTGTGCATAGCACCTACAGTACTACATCTGCAGAGACTTGGTATGAATATAAATTAAATATGTATTTATCAATAAAAATAATATAAAAATATAAAGAATCCCCTCCTACCCCGACAGGTAAAACTTTCTTTGATGAAGAGAAATCAAAAGAGCAGAATTAAGTGATTTACCCAAATGACTGAAGAAACTGATAATCTGAGTAAAACTGTCAGGCTTCTGAAATTGTTGCTCTAGACACATTTGCTGTTGGATGAGAAAAATAACAGTTTAAAACTGAAGTGCTAAACCGGATCCTGAACATTATCATGCAAATTCACACCTATGGGGCATCTAACTAATGTTTATTGAATTGTAACTTGTATTGTCCTCTTGCATGTTTAAGGAATAGAAAGTCTTGGTGTCCATGTTGTAAATTTGTATTCTAAAATATTTCCAGAAGCAGCTGCATATTTCTGATGCCTCTATAAGCAAAATATTTGCCACCACACAAGAAATAATGCTTAAAGAATATGCATGAAGGGATGGGAGAGAGCTTTACCAAGTATGTTTTTAAAATACCATTCAAGTCTCTCCAGTGAAATCATTCTTGATTAGCCATGCTTAGCTAGAAGGGATTATTTCATCTATTATGGAAGAGAAAAGTATTAGCAGGACTTGAGATTGATTCTTTTTAAACTCCTGTAGGAAAGCCCAGATTGTTCCGAGCCAGTGCTGTTAGAGGCACTCTGGCAGAATAGGAGATAGGAAATGCAGTAAAAATTCAAATTACGGCTCAGCTTTTCAGAGGCTGAACAACCTTTTTCTGTCTGCTTTTTATGTAGCCTCAGAGAAGATTTGTCCAGGCGGTGTGTCTGTACCAGCCAGGCACCACTGTGCTGATCAGCGAGGATGACTCCCCCAGCTCCCCCGGCCCGCAGTCTAATTTCCAGGTGCCGTTCAGTATTGTTGCCGATACGGAGCATTCGGCCAACAGTGAAGGAAGCCACGAGACTGGTGACTCTGGAAGATTTTCTCACGAGTCCAGTGATGCGATACACCTCTCCTCTGTGACGAGCGCCACGCCTCCCACTACCAGTCCTTTTGTAAGCACTGACTTGGGTACGAACACGATGAGCCCCACCATCAGTAACTGCACAGAGTCTCCTCTGCCGTTTCCTACTGACCAGACTCCTACCTCACCTCTTCAAATACACCCTGCGGTACAAAACTGACATCCTTAGAGCCACGCCAGACATTCTTGCAGTGTATGTCTGTTCGAAGGACAATGAACAGGGAGCCAAAGTTTTATTGTGGAAAGCCTGACTAACCTAGCAGGTGATCCCATATTTCTGTTGAATGTTGGGGGGTTTTTGTGTTTTGTTTTGTTTGTTTTTTTAAAACTCACTCATTTTGAATGTTCAGTGGTCAACAAATGTGAAAGGACAGTGAAGATTTCTGACTTAAGTTAAAAATATGTCACTGGAGCAAAGGGAAGGCTGTTGGCCCTTTTGCTGACTATCTACCTCAGTTTGCCGAGAGGTGAACTCTGAATGATGACTGCTTTACCTCATTAGTGTTCTAGTTGGTCTCAACTATGGAGCTGATGATACTTCCTAGTAGTGTTGTTTTATTTTGGGTTTCTTTTTTTTTTTTGTTTTCCGTTTGTGTAGAATATATATATGTGCGTGTGTGTGCACGTGTGTGCGCTCAGTGATCAGGGAGTTGTATAGGTCGGTAAACAAGATTGTTTAGCTGAAGCTCTGTCTTTAAAAAGAAGGAAACCTCAGAGTATAAAATGTAATCATTTAATGTGGTTGACACAGAGAATGTTAAAAACTGGGGAAATGAGTTGGTGCTTCCACGTATACAGCCACAGGAAATCTTCTGTACCTCTTGATTTCTCATAACCCCAGTAACCCAGGACAGTGCCTTTCCCCAGAAACTTGTGCCAGCGCCTGCTGGCAGGATGTATGCTATATCCTTAGGGCTCTGGGACATGTTGGGTTCCCCACAATGACAAATGCTGCCCCTTTATTGACAGTTAGTGCTAAAAAGCATGGCAAAATGAAGAAGTATTCAGCATTTCCAAACAGTTTGGCTCTGCCCGAGAGTCATGGAATAGATAATAATGCTGAGTATTCCAGTTTCGCAGTACTTCTTAGCAATGGTGCCTTGCATTATATATTATAAAATTTCTGATTTGCCTTATGCCTTTTTAGTATTCGTAAAGTTGCTTTGGAGAACAGAAAGATGCCTTAAATGCTTCTTAGATGTTTTAAGTAAACCGTATCATGAGTTTACCGTTCATTTTTACCCAGCTTTGAGAGCTGATAAGCACTGCTGGCATCGTAGTATGTCTCAGAGCTGTTGTGAGGCTGCAGCCCTGCTCCTTGCCTTCACCTAGTGTGCTGTTAGCCAGGAATTTTAGCTCAGGGAGTGACTTTATCCACATGCCAATTTAAAACTCTGATTAGGCTACCATCAGAAATAAAAAAGCCAGAGCTTTAGTTGAAGAGTCTGTTGAAAGAGGCAAGTACTGCTGCTGCCTTGAAACCATGCAATTCCTGTTTTATACTACCTCCTTTAAAAGTTATTCTAGTGTTTTTTTGGGGTTTTTGTTGTTTTTTCCTGTACTCAGGGAACAGTTTGTTACTTTTGAGCTGCCTCACCGAAAGGTGGAGCAAACTGACAGGGTATCGTGTTTTGTTTTTTAACAGGAGAGAGGGAGAGAGAGGGAGGAGGTTGGAATCATCCAATGTTATAAACTTGCCTGTATCTATATCCACTCCTCCTCTTTCCCCGTTTTACTTTAAAAAAAAAAAAAAAAGAGCGAAAAGAAAAAAAAAAAGTAGGCATATGTTTTTACTTCTAAAAAAATGTTTAAAGTGTAATGTTGTGAGAAAGCAACCATAGGAACTCCTGGCTCTATTCAAGTCTGTCAGAACTCCCATTGACTTCAGTGGGCCAAGACGTCACCTCTAGGGCAGGCCAGGCTGGCTGTGGTGGTGTTCCTCGTGTGTCAGAAGGTGGTCAGAGGTGGTGGGTAAGCCCTGCTGTTCTGTCTGGTCGGTGGTGACGGATCAGCCCCTAGTGACTGTAGTTCTTTACCTTGAAACTGTTTGCTAGTTCTGAACCAGACACTACACCTTCACCTTCTCGTAACAGTGTGCATTCAAACGCTTTAAAAACAATCTTGTACCAAAGACTTTTCTGTAGAAGAGAAGGAAGCCACATATTGTCCAAAAATAATTGAACTAGTTAGAAGCTATAGGTTTGAAGAGCTGAATACATTTTATTGTATTAGTAGTTACTAACAAAATCAATAGGGCTTCTTGATTGCAGTAGTTGATTGCATAGATGAGTTGTATGCTTCTACAATTTTAACTACCTTGTTACAAGAGCCTTTAAAGAAAGTTATAATAATACCAGCAGATACCTCCAAAGACTTCCAACTGTAATTTTTTTCTCCAGCATGTAGTTGATCAACAATACAGTATTAAAAAAAAAATATTTTTTAACAGTTTTTTATCTACTTGCTGAAGAAAAAGAAAACCTTTTCACCAAAGATTTATTTTTGGTCTTGTCAGGCAGAATGTTTAGTGTACAGCAGAGTACTGTTTCTAGTTAGGTAAAGTGTGAATTAATCAAAACTAGATTAAGAATGTGTAACTGTAGCATGAAGTTTCACACTTCATCTTTCAGAGTAGCTTCTTTTGTTAGTTTCATTCAGAGAGCGCTGATATGCAGACGGTAACTGCTTCTCCAAAGACTTGTTTGCTGTAAGTACTGATGATCGGATGTAATTTTGTGATCCTCATTACAGGTCAATACTTTAAATCCTAAACTTTATCTTCCCGAGACCCACTCTGTAGTTTAACCTATGAGTAATTTGAGACAAACAGACTTCATATAAAATTTATCAATCTAATACAGATGCTCTAACTTCAATGGCCAAAGAGTTGAAAATATTCACTGTATTAGAGAGCAGTGCATCCATAACTCTATTCATCACTTAATGTTTTATTACGGTACTTTTTATCAGCAAATAAAGAAAACCAAAGATATTTAAGGTTACCTCAGCATATAGGCAAGCATAGTTAGACATTAATTATTCTGTCTTTTTCTTTATTTTTATGTTAACCAAATATAATATGTTTCTCCAGAACCCAGTCAACATTCATGTGCTTCCCTTTACTTTGTCACAGTCATAAATACTACAGAACAAAAAATATGTTCTCAAAATTCATGGCTTATGACTAATATATCATACAATTTTGTGAGAGAAAACTTGTCTTATGATTGAAAACTCCACCAATGTAAGCAAAGGAATCTCTAGAAAAACGATGTAGAAATTGATACTTTCTCTATTGAACTCAATAGCAGCATCAATCCTTCGTCATTGTAACAGTGTAAAATGGGGCTCAAAATTTAAATGCTTCATGGCCTTGAAGCCAATGCATGTAATTATAGATTAATAGATAGATACTAAGTTTATACCCGTGGCTGTCTAAGGAAATCAGGTTTTCATATGTAAGCTTGGTTCATTCCATTTGCCTAGATGGCAGAATACAGCAGGCAGAATGGTTTCAGATTTTCCAGTATTTTTTTCTTGGTTATATCTGTAGAAACTGGGTCCTGGAGAAAAAAAAATAATCATTTTTTAATTATTAATTTTACTAAGTATGTTCTGGAAGATGAACATAAATGTGGAATTTAGTGTTACACTATGTGAACTGATTTTGTTTAAGTGTATTAAGAACTAAGGAGCCATGGCTGATGTAATGAGTGTATATGCAACCCTTGTACTTAAAAATGAAAGCAAAAATGATGCAGTTGATGTGACTTGAAAAGCATAAAAACTTAGAGAGGAAATCTTGAAACTGGCTTACCAAGCTAATTGTGCTTCCACGTGAGGACCCTGCCCTTCAATTGCAACAGCAGTGCCTGTTCTGCAGGACCAAAACCAAAGGTGCAATCTGCCCACAGTTACACTGGTGTACTTTCTTCATATTTAACATATAAAGCAGCATTCTCATCTTTCAGGAGTTATCTAGGAGAACTGGGAATGTGCGTGTTGTGTAGAACAGGGCCTATCAGTAGATTATTACTTTTTTTAATATCTCTGCTTTTGTAAGAGGAACTTGAACAACCTTTGTATCACTTTTAATAATTTCCTCTGTTAGCTGTGCATTTTCTGTGTAACTTCTGAGATTTTAACAGAAAAGAGTATCGAGAGATTTCTTTACCTGTTTGTTATTTTTCTTCGTAGTTTATTCCCTCTTTGGTTTTATTCCCTTGAGCTTGTTTGCCTTATTCAAATCAGGGTCCTCATACTGTTTCTTTTGAAGTCAATGGGACAATTAATTTTTATTACAGTTTGCATGGTCTGGACAGACAAAATCAGCTTTTTGTTTGTCTGTCTGCTTTTTAAATCTTCACAGTATTATTTTTAAAGGACAGAACTCTTACATGGTTAAAACTCCCACTGGCAAATGGATTTTTGTAAGATAAGAAGTTACCACGCATCAGAGGTCCACTGTAACTCTCCGTGCATCCAGTCTTAGCCTGTTGTAAATACTGAGTATTTCAGGTCAGTTTACCTCTTTTTCATTGCAAACTAAGTCAACTTGTGTGACTTACCATTTGCTGCAACCTGGGCATACACGAACACAGTTACCGTGGGCTGCTGGGTCTCAGTAATGGTACTCTGACCCTGCTTGTAAGGCGCTCTTGCTCATTTTGTTTGTTACAGAATGAAGTTCACACAGGGAAAAGTCCATCTCCAAACACGGGGAATGTTGGTAGGTTTTGTAGGGCACTCCATGTTTAGCCAAAAGTCTCATTCACACCAACTGCAAAAAGAGGTGCATGTGTGTAACTCTGGTGGTATTTCACAGAAATCAGTTTACTGAAGTTATTCCGGTAAAATGGAAAGCAGAATGACACCTAGTAGTTGAATGATTATTACGTGCTTACTAGTTGTTGCAACTGCAGCTCTGCTAATAGTAAGCAATTTCTAAAGCGGAGGAATTTGCAGGAAATATTTAGCGCCTTTTTGTAATAACGTAAGTTAAAAATATATTATTTATGTAACTGTATATTTTGGAACATGTGTTTCAAAAAATACCATTCTTCAATACAAGTCCAAACCAAACAGCTGTCTGCTCTTAGAGGCCTGTATGGAAAACACAAATTCAATTTGTCTTAAATATGAGTAAGGAACCAGGACAGTTTATTTCTTTGGAATTCTTCTAGATTTACATGGAGACTGGTCCTGATTGGCTCAAAAGGGATGTAAACACATGCTTAAGGTTTTGCTGTCTTGGGCCCTCGGGTTCCGTTGTGAGCTGTGCTCCTTCTGGAAGCTTTCATGGTTGCATATACCCGCATTGCGTCTGCCTGGTGTGTTCTCAGTAAAGACTGACTGTATATGAAAAACTGACTTATACAAATGTTGCTTTTTGATTGTTTGGCTTTTGATTTTTGTTTTGGTTTGGTTTTGGTTTTTTTAAAGTTGTGAATGAATTGCCAGTGTAGGAGCCAGGTATGTATCTCATATTGTGGTGTTCTGGATCCTTTCACTCCGTGTGCCATTTTCTTCTAAGGGCAGCAGTGGCCGACTGGCTAATGGAGGATGGAGCTGAATTGTATTAATTTTATATTTGTCTCAGGGGATCAGCTCTGTGAATTCCATTGCATGAGGGAAGCTAATGTTTGCCCTGATTTGAATGTAACTTTTTAATGTCTTTTAAAAACTATTTTGTTTAATAATGTGGATTTGTTTTTCTTTTTCTAGCATTCTAGTAAATCTTACCTAGTGTGTTGGTTCATTTTTCCCCTCCAGGGTCGTTTATATACTACCCCAAGGTCATGCCAAAAAGTAATAGAAGTTTAAATGCCAAATGTTTATGAAACTGCTGTCTAAATACTGATTGATTGCACAGTTGAAATAAAAGTTTTCCTTAGTAAAAGTGCTACTTGATAAATATTTTATTTTCAGTGTCTCTGATGAGTGGCTCAAAACAAGGCAGATATAAATACGGTGCCTCATTTTAGGCTGAGCAGGTAGGGAGATGTTGGCACATAGTCATAAAAAGAGGTAGAGAGTAAACTGGGCGTGCCTCATCACTGAAATTCACAGAACCCTCACAAACATGTATTCATGTATCAATTATGTACCTGGAATTATTTCCCACCTAAAAACTCCGTCTGTGCCCCACTACTGTCAAGCGCCCATGCAAGATCTCTGTTTTGGTTTACTTTCACTGGGTGTGGAAGATGTGCCTCTCAGCACAGTTGTTCTCAAAAAGTCTGGAAAGCTGCTGCCAAAGCAGCTCAACTGAGTTTTTCCCAGCATTTTTACACCTGGTAACTGCTGATCCTGGTATTTCAGTGTATGACAAGACTATGAAAATGCAGTTGCTGTTGGTGAAAAGGCAACCTGCTATTTTTACAAAGGACTATGATCTAGATGAAAGTCCAGTTAAATTAGTGAGGAACTTCTGTTCTATAGGGATGAAAAGGTTTCTGTTGCTGGCAGGTTGATTACTGATTGCCACTTGGAAGCAACTGACAAACTGGCCAGGCAGTTTGGAGAGTGAGGTACAGGGCTGGATTTAGAGCAGTGGTGCCTGTGCAAACCTTATACCACTGGAAATGAAATCTCAGTAATTACTGCTGTTATTTACAGGGTCTCTAGGGACAATAAAACCAAAACAGGACTGGAATCGGAACTCTTGCAACACTTAGGTAGGTTTGACTTCAGTTTTTCATCTGTGTTGTTCCTTAAAAGACTAGAACTCTTCACTGGCATTTAATATACTTAACGGGAAAGAAAAGATATTTCACAGGTATTTCGAAGCTTTGAAACCACAGTATTGGGAACTGAAGATTTGAAATAAAAGTTCACTACCTTTCTTCTATGTCCAGGAAATGGCTGCTTCTGAATACATTGATTTTTACTCTTACTTTGACCCTCTCTGAGGCATGCACCCTTGTCACTTACGGGTGCCCCTGGGAGGCACAGCCTTTCTGCTCTGGCAGAGACTTGTGCTGCTGAGCCGGGCTACCTGGATTCTCCAGTGGAACCATGATGGCTTTCTTTCCTTTTGAATTCTCAGAAGACAAAGGAAATCTAAAAAGCCTCATCATGCTTCTTTATGAATCACAGATGTTCTTACCTGCAGAGTCTGCTCATAGAACAGCTCTGCCTAGTTGGGTAGCTCATATGACATTTATCCCCGGGAGTATTAGGGCACCAGCTCTGGTGACGATTTATAAAACAGACTCTAATCCAAAATTCTTTATTCCTTATGTTTAAATACAGGAACACTGAAATACTGTTATTCAGAAGTAATTGAGCAAATTAGACCAATGCTGAAAAATAATAAAGTATTTTAACAACGTATTTGTAAAAAAAAAAAAAAAAGAATAAATGTTAAATATAGTAAATAAATTTAAGAAGATAACAAAAAATTTCTAAAAGGTAGGAAGCAGTCTTGGACTGCCCGGTGATACAAAAGCTCTACCGGTGAGGTCCACTAGAGATGCTGTTCTTTCTCTAGGCAAGAACAGGAACCAACGGGATTTCCTGATTACGTTACTGCTGGTGAGTACAGGTACATTTTATAGCCCAGAATCCTCATTCTCAATAGCAATAAATAAATAGTTAAGCCCCATCTTACAAGGAAATATTTAAAACAGCCCTGGACTGTGACCTGATGCTGTGCTACCTGCCTGCAGCCTGCCACCCACCTGAACGTGACAGCTTCAGACAGGTAAGCTCTGTGGGCCGCTTACATTGAATGGCCACGGTAATTAAAATGACAGCATTGCTCGCTCTTTGTTTAGTTTATCAGTGACATTGATCTATAGTCTTTGCTTCTCTGGTTTTGGGATAAAAGGACCAATACCTTGTAATCGGAAGGCCAGCTTTCTGCTTTGCAGGTTGCTCAGCCCCCAGCAAGTGGGAAAGCAGGGAGTGGGGAGGGAAAGGACCTGCAGTCATGCACCACACCAGGACTGCGGTACGGGAAACAGCCCTTGCGCGACAACAGGTGAGCAGCGGCTCTTCATGGGTTAATTCCTCTCCCTGTCCTCCTCCTTTCCCACAGTGCACCGAACTGGCATCTCTGTTAAGAAGCAGAGTCTGTGCCTGTATTTAGTTGCTAATTCTGTGCAGAGCACCATGCTATAACAGAACTGGCGGCCCCAAGGTCTAAACTGGGTATGTATATCTCAAAAACCAGCCCAGTTCTCCACCAGATCTAGAGCTCTGGTGACTGGGGATTTGGAGTTTCCTTTGCACCTAAAGCCAGACCTTGCATTTTGTTATATAGCAAAAAAGACATCTGCTTTGCTTTCATTTATTCCTTGTTATTTCTCTGAATATTTTCAAGTAAATCCAGTTGGGTTTTGGGGTTGGGGATGCATAAGCATTTGTTGTCAGTAGGATTAACCTATGCCATATCTTATTTCTAACACGGCACTGTGCAGCCCAGTCTGTCTCCCTTTTCCTTCATCCGCAGTCATGGTCTCCAGACTGGTGCTGGACAGTAGAGCGTATCCTCTGTCAGCAAGAGAGAAGCTGTGGGTGCTGATGCTGTTGCTGTGTGTATTGCAGTGTCCTACTCTTTCCGTAATTAATGTATTAAGTCTTGGCTTCACCTTTTTCTCCCCACGCAGCAAAGAGGGTGGGACTTGAACCATCTTATCTGTGCATACCTGCATGCTAGAGCCCCAGGTGAACAAGCTCAGATTTGACAAAGATACCACGTTTTTTCTAGCTGAAAGTAGAGTGTAAGCTTTATTTAAATCTCATAATTTTAATCTTATTTACACAGGAATGCACCATTAAGATATAAACAAAATGCAAGTAACTCAGAATCTAGCTGTGCCTCAGTGAAAGATAAGCCACACATGGATATCCTTAGTCCAAAGGATCTCCCCTGGGTGCTGGCAAACACTTGGGTGCCAGCTGCTCTCTGAGAGATTTCTGCCCTTACTGTCAGGCGTGCCTCCCTGTTTGGCCTTCAAGAAGCAGCTGAGATGGTTTTCCAGCAGTGCTGCAAAGTGGTCCAAGTTCCTCAGGGTTTCTCTGGAGAGATGGTGCAAGCATCGCTGGAAGTTGACCAGAATTCCAGGTGGGTCCAGGGAATGCTAGATACTGCAATCATCCGCAGTTCTGAAGGATGAACATGAATTTCTGTGGGTGACTGAAGATATGTTTCCTATAATACTGCTCCATGGGAAGTTTTAAATCAGTGCCCAAAACACTGGATTCTGTTTTAGCTGGAAATTGACTGGGGACTCCCCAGAGGTCATGTTAATAGAATGGTTTTCAATTGCCTTTTTATCTGCATGGCAATACATTGGGAAAACAAGATTTTCTTGAGTAAAGCAGCAGATTTCTGGCTAGGCTGCCAGGCGACTGCACCACATGAAAGCAGGAAAAGTGCTGCTCACACTACAGTTCACTACAGCCTTTAACAATGTGCGTTTTGGTGTGCAGGTCTAGGAAACTAACCGCTCTGGTTTGCTGAAAGCTATCACCAGGGCATGAGTGGCAGAGCTTAATATATGCTGCCTCCTCGGTTTTTACAGTTTACAGTCATTTTATCTTAAAACAATCCCACTGAACTAACTGCTCACAGCAGTCCCTATATTGGGTTTTTATATTAGGTAATTGAAGTTGGAGGTAAGATAGGTTACAGCACAGACTGTAAAATTAAAAAAAAAAAAAAGCAGCATTAAAAATTGTGTCATTCATGTTAGCAACCGTCATGCTTTGGAATAGATCCTGAATATTTCAAAGTCAGTAACAGCTTGCTCAGTCTCTACCAAATAAAACAATCTGGCTTTGCTTTACACAAAACCCACAGTCAAGGCAGAATGAATCCCTTGAGATCGAGATTTCCAACTTCAAAGGATAAGTTAACTCCAAGCCTGAGTTCTAAGTATTTCAATTAAAATTCTTCTGCAAAATCAAAAGCAAGACAACCTCTAGTTCATAATAGGAAAGAATTCTGATATTGGCTTTTACAGCACTTTACAGAAAAATGAGCATATTAAAGAGGAAAGCACATGCTTATTTTTTATTTACTGCAGCTCTAGCTTTGCAATCTACATATAGCAAGATAGAATTGGTGAAGAATGTCTGCGTATTAGAAGCCATTGTAGCACAGCCTCACGGCACAGTCAATACCTAAGAGTCCGCTTCTGCCATTGTAAAGACTCGGAGGTTTACCTGAGCCTGGACTACCTCTGCAATTAGTTTTTGAGCGCTGGCTGGAGATGGGAGAAGCGTGCTGGCACCCAGCAGAGTGTCCTGGCTTGCATCATATCCTATGATTTAGAAGTCTTGGCCTGAGTGATGAGGTTGCTGTTCAGCTGGGTTGACTGGAAACAGCCTTTTAATAGCAGCACTCCACAACTTGGTTTAGTGTTTAGCGAGGGTTTAAGGGTTTGTGATGATGTGTTTTTTCTGTAGCTCAGCTGGGCCAAAACTTAGAGCCCAGCCCTGCAGTTGCAGCTAAGTAAATGACAAGATTCCCGTAGGAAGCAAGGTATAGCACCCTAAAATGTCTGTCTGTAAATTTCAGATTTTGAATCACACCCACTAGGCAGAATACATGTCAAGCAATTTAATCCAGTTTGGTGTTTGCGGACAGATAGTGAATATATTTTAAATAATTAGTTCCACATTCTTTTCTTGAAATCCTGGATTTCATAGGAATTTTAGCCTGGGGATTAGGGAAGCGGCTCTCACATGTGATGGGTGAGTGCAACATCTATGTAACTAGGTCAGAGTGTACTTAGGCATATTTAGTTGTCTGTTCTTGTGTTCTTCCCTACTTTTGTTGCACAATAAACAAAAGAGGTAAGCAAGTTTGATTTGTTATCTCTTCTTAAAAATGGCAGAATTCTGAGATTTCATAAGGGTGTTTTTTTACCGCATTTTCTAATAAGGGTATATTTGTGGTATCTATTCTCTCATTTTGATTTTATTTTTTTGTGCTGCTTTAGATGCATTTTCCTTTCATAGGCTACAGCCTCCAAATTCAGACACTAGTTAGCTCCTGCGTCCCAGGAGATCTCCTATTACTCAGACATAGTTTCTTGTTCAAAATACAGGTTTTGTTACCACATTCCAGTAAATATTTTCCGTAAAAATTAATCTATAGTTGCAAAAAAAAAAAAAGACACACTACATACTGTCATGTAGCAGTCCCCTCAATTGTCTAAAAACTGTATTTCCTTGTTACATGCTAATTCTGGAAATGCTTGGTAATTAGTGCAAGTAAATGAGATCTTACTATAAGAAGGTCTGTAGCACTATGGCGGGTTACCTGTGGCTGGCTGCCAGGTGCCCACCAAGTGCTCTCTCACTCCCCCTCCTCAACAGAATGGGGAGAAAATACAACGAAAAAGCTCATGGGTCAAGATAAAGACAGGGATATGGCTTATGAATTTCCATCACAGGCAGAACAGACTTGATTTGGGAAAGATTAATTTATTGCTCCTGGTCTGTACTCACAGAGGCCACCCCTGCAGGCCCCCCTGCTACCGACACCATGCCACCTACACCCAATACAAACATTAATGATATTGCTGTACTAAGATTTTGGTCTCGTTTGTTGTTTATTATAGAGCTGGCTTCTTGAGCATCCTGCTCTTCACTTCAAAGAAACAAAATTATAGTTGAAAAACTCAACTACTGATCTGGATGGAGGGAAAAGCAAGTGATATAATTTGACTGAAATGGCTATAAAATTAATTGTTCCTCTTGACAGACATGTTCTTGCTGAAATCTGTCCCCATTCTTGGCTAGCCGTGTCCTTCCTAGAGACATCAGATGGTACCCTATAAGCCCCAATACAGAGTCCTCCAAAGAGAAATTAGTACAGAAATATCAAAACCAGCTGGCCTCTAAATCTGGAGTTTTGTAGCCATGAGCTGAGCATCAGTATTTTGTCTCACTACTAATGCATGTCAGTTTTAATGAAGACAGTGAATCACAAATGCATGGATTACAGCTATTCCTTCGTGTGCTCTTCCGCTCTTCCTCAGTGCAGAAAGCTGTTACTCACCCATCTGTAACTAGGGTTAGAGCAGCGGTGGTGTGGCCAGAAGTTGCATTTAGCGCTATCACATAATCCAGGACAGTCAGAGGTACTGAGGGAGGCTCTGTTGTTCTCCCAGTGACCGCCTGATACTCTGAGCAGCAGTTTCCATGTGGGTTTAACCGACTGGACAAGCAGTCCTAGTGGCTGAAATCCAAGGACTTCAGTCAGCAATATTCAATGTGTCTGATCCATCCCAGAGGCAGCGCCCTGTGAACTCCGCTCTCCAAAACCATCAAAAGCAGACCATAAAACAAAACAAATGCATTTTTTTGTATGTGTAAGTTTCTATAATATATAGATCTTGTCAAATGTCTATGACTTGCAGAATTTTGTAAAGAAGTTGTTGGTGTGTAAAAGAAGAGGCAGTGTACCCAGGAAGCTCCATGCCTGCCCAGGGCTGGTGCTGAGGTGCAGGGCCGTGATGGGAGCACACCCGCACAACCCTGCGACGCCTGGAGAGCTTTTTCTGCAAGAGGCTCTGCTACCTCTAGAGTTAGCATCACTGCTCCTTCAGTTTTATGGCAAAGGTTTCACTTTGGCAATTCTGCAATGCAAATTCCAGAAGTCTTTGCCTAAATTTACTTGCTTCCTTACAAATGCACTGATGCATAGGACAGCCTGGGAGAAGGCCTCCTTGGGTTTCTACAGCAACAAACTTTATAATTTTGACTTTAAGCAAAGTCATTGGCAGAGTCTGGATCCAACAGCAGATTCATAAACAATTATTGCAAAGATCAGCCTGGCCTTTGCAGGAGACTAGAAAGGGCTCTTGAGAGAACTGAGTAAGTGCAGGAATTAAATGCTTGCCTCTCTTTTCATCAAGTCACGATGAACAGTAAAATGTGAAGGATTAAAGATGATAATCCGGAAGCACAAGAAATTGCGTTTCTTGCTTTTCCCCACAGAGTGTCCCCATTTCACTATTCATTGCTCAACAGGCAACCACTTCTTTGAGTAAGTAGTAGTCCATTTTGCAGAAGAGCCCACAAAGGTTTGTTAAACATGTATTTGCCCTTTTAAAAATTAATTATATTGATAATGTTAATACGGCAAACCCAAAGTTCCCTTCTACATATCCTAGAGGTAAAGGGGAAAGAATTCTTATGTTCCTTGGTAACTTGAAGATCAATCGAGGTTTTTTGAATGCGCATATATATATATATATATATACACACACACACATACAGACACACTGCATTTCTTGTCAAAACTTTTGCACTTTGGTATATAAATAAATACAATAATGAAACTTCCTAGATGAAAGTTCATAGATAAAACATGAAGACAGACATTGATTAAATGTTTAGGTACTATACTTACTACTTTTTACATACTGGCTATAAAATTTTATAGTTAAAAACTGTTGGTAACTTGTAGGTTTTAACTTTATAAGTCATATGTGTTGTTGGCAAGAGTATCTGAGTGCATCGAATATTGTTTCTGAAATACTTGTGCATGGTTATATTTTAACTGGAAGTTGAAAAGGTAAGTGTGCACTCAAAAAAAGAACTCAGTTTGTCTCGCTAAGTTTCAGAACTGTCCAAGAGCTTACTTTGAACTTTAAAATTTTTGTTCCACTATAGATATTGCACTAGAGTGCCCTTTGCACACATTTCTGAGACATTTTTTGATCAGTCCACTAATAACTTGTCTTGCAAAGCTTAGAAAAATGTGTTTCATCAGCCAATGATTTGCTATGTGATTGCACAAAAGTATGATCATTCTCAGGTTTTTACTTGACTTCAAAACGTATCAAGGAAGAAAACTAACACAATGGACTACAGAAAAAATCTGACATTCCTTCATAGACTAACTCTCAAAGCAATCTGTTCTGCGCTTTTTCCCTATGAACAGTTTTGTATTAATTTCAGAATAAAGTTGAAACATGAGCAGACAATTAATTAGATTTTGGTTTGTACTTTATATTATGTGGATGAATGGTTAATGCAGAAGTTTAGACAGTCTTAATTTTTGTCGATTAAAAGCAGAAATGAAACAGACGTGGGCCTGTGAGACCTGGTTTACATCACCATAACAGATGTAGCATTCACCAGTAGGCCAGCAATTTGCACTAAAATAGCTTCTATGACTTGTGCTCAAACTGTTTCAGTTACGCTCCCTGAGACTGGCAGAGAGATGCTCTGCATCTGATAGCCCCAGAAGGGACCTGGTTAACACATTTTTCCAGAGCAATACCAATTGCGTAACCAGCTAGACTAAAAAAGGCATAAAAAGCACATCTCTGTGTAACTTACAAACATGCACATATTCAGTTTTACTACCCTGAAAAAGGGCGATGTGGAGGAGGAGAACAAATGAGTCTGGAGGAAGAGGTGTAACTCTAGTTTAACAGCAAAACCAGATTTTTAGTGTTGTCTCAGGGCTGGCAAGAAACTCCCTTGATAAATAGTCCTACTGATCACAGTAGTATTGTGAAACATGTACAAGTTTGTATAACCAGCACTTTAATTTGTATAACATGAAAAAGGGCCTTTTAGAAAAATTAATTATTGATTTTATTTGTTTCCCTCATAGCAGGTGGGGGAATCAAATCTACTGATGCTGGAAGACTGTTACAAGCTAAGGCTATCACAATCCAAATTTCCTTAAACGCATCCCTTTTCTCCAGCTGAACACTTTTTCTCCAGGTGGCTGGACTACTGGCTGCTCGGCTTCTGTGTCCACATGCCAGAAACCCTGTGCAGGTGCTGCCGGATCTTGCCGTGTGTGTGCTGTACCTTGACACTGCCCAGGCAGCCTGCTGGACTCCCAGCTCCATGTCCACTTCTGCCTCACGGTGTACGAAATCTTCTGTGATGAGTGGATGAACTACAGTAACTACAGGTTAAGGCTGAGTGTACTTTATTTTAGAACATATATGGCTTACCAAAGAGGAAAACTGCTGTATTTTCCCCTGGTACTGGAAGCTGCAGAGTTACACAGTTGAGACATCTTCCCGCTTTTTACCAAGTTAAGATGTCATGCTTTCTTTTTTCTTTCCTAATTTTATTTACCTGGGATGAAATCTTGGCCCCCATAAAAACAAACAGAACAAATCTTTCACTTTTTCCTTTTCTGAATTCCTTAAGTGTCAGTAAATTTCTCCAAGGTGTTTATATTTTTTCCATTAGCACATTTGCTACATTCATACGTTGCCAAAACAGACTCTACGCTACTCTTCTGCTCCTGAGATATGCAGTAGATAATAGGGCTTACTGCATCTTTTCACATCTAAATGTTAATGCTCTGTTGTGGATCCACATCTCATTGATATTTCTCTCCTGATAATGTAATGCAGTGTTGAATGTTCAGACACTATGACAAAGATTAGTAAAGAACTTCCTTTACGTACTGGTAGTTTGTACAGAAAGGCTCTTTTAGCAACCTTCTTTTTAACCTGAATTCAGAAGGAATGTAGAAGTTACCAAAAGCAGCTCTTGTATACTGAGTGGCATTTTTAGACCTGATGATTAAAGTTACTATTATGTCACCAAAGCCACCCTTTTCAACAGTCAGGGTGAGTTATAAATTATTTAACTTAAGTAGTATTTATTCACAACTGAGTACTCTGGCAGGGAGCAAGGGCTGCTGGTGTTGTTGCTTGTTGTTAAAAAGAAGAAAATTATTTCAGAATCACAGAATCATCACAGTTTGAAAGGACCTTGGGAAGTCCTGACTTTTCCTGCACAAAGCAAGGTTAATGCTGAACTTGGGCCAGGATACTCTGGGATACTTTCAAGACCCAGCTGGGTCTTGAAAACCTCCCAGGATGGAGATTCTACAATTACTTTAGTTTCTTGTCTCGATGTTTGCTTAGCCTCAAATAAATTCCACCACGCACCACCCCCTGTTCCCCCAGCCAGCTGGAACCTCGTTTCAAATTATGACCGCTGAGTCTCATTTTCCTGTTACGCACTTCAGTAGAGAGCCTGTCTCTCTCGTCTTGGTAGCCTCCACTTAGGTGTTGAAAGGTTGCTACTAGGTGCCCCTAAACTTTCTTGATTAATGACGACTTTTGAGAGGAAGAAATGTTGGAACAATTTTAAGGACAACGAATGAGCAGCGAGGCTATCAGGTGGTGAATGGTGTGTGATAATGAGAACTTTCATAGACTTTTTGCGAATATTTGAGATGCTGGTGTAGGCACCTGAGCAAGTGAATGAATTCTCTTCCAAGAGGATTCTCACGGACTACTCACTAAAAACCTGAGAGTAAGTTCAAGCTGAATTTGGATGAAGAGCAAAAGAGATATAGTTTTTTTGCAATTGGAGCACTGGGTTAAATCTGAATTCCCTGCTCGCATTTCTGATGCAGGCAATCTCCCCCTAGGAACCTTTATAGACTCAGTGACATCAATCTGCGCATCCATAATTACAGTCTACATGCTATTACAAGGCAGCCTTGCACAAAAGCTCATGCAGTCCTGGGAGAATCAGCTAGGCCTACAGCGAGCTCCATCACAGAAAATGCAAATCTCTTCATAGATAAGACACATCTTCCTCCAAATATAGACTAGCTCGCACCCACCTTGCTAATAACAGGCTCTACTTCTCTTCAGCAAGATTACACAAAATTAAGCAGCTGATCCCACGAGAATATTGGCAATTTGCTGTACTTTGAGGTACATGAATTCTGGGATTGCTGCAAAGATAAAGAGGCTGTGGACAAATAAAAACGATGTCTAGGGAAAGACAGAAATTGACATAAAAAACCTGAATGAGTTCCTTGTTTTATTTAGTTAGCCATGCAAAATGGAAGAGCAAAACCATAGTATTACTGCTGCCTTAAGTTTTACATAAACAGCACTTTTTTTTTTTCCCCTCAGAAAAAGTGTTCCAAATACTAGAAAAGTACCAACCATCCATCTAACAAGAAGATACATAAAGAAATATCACTGCTAGGTATCATGAAGTAAGGTGTATGAGCAAAACTTTACAGCTGGACATCTTTATCCCAATTAAGGGAGGATAAATCCTTGTTCAAAAGATAATTATTTAGAATAAGATAACAGTTCTGATGAAGGATGAGGCCTCTGCGTGTAACACCTCTGAAACGCAGCCACTTCAGAAGACGGGAAACTGCGGCAGAACGTATGTTTCCACAAAATGACAGGGACAGAGCAGTGATTTACCTATCACCTTGTGTTCTTCGAGGGTTGGGAAGGGTTCACCCGCGCCGTGAGGGTCACCAGTTGGGCCCGGCGGGCAGTACCAGCGCGGCGGGAGCCCTCCTCGGAGAGGGTCCTCCACCCGGCGTGGACCTACCTGGAGCCCGGTGCTTCAGCTCAGCGCCCGCCTGGACGGGGAGGAACCGGGGCTGCGGCCTGGAGGGGAGAAGGACGCGTTAGCGGAGAGGTGAGCGGCGAAGCCATTAACAACCCGGGCTGCGCAGCCCACACCGAGACCCGGGAGGCCGTTACCCGCGCGGCGCTGGAGCCGGGTGACCGTGGCCGAGAGGTGGCCCGAAGGAGCCCGCTGTCCCGGCCCCGGCCCCCTTCAGTCCGGGCGGGCAGCGGCCGCTCGCGCCCCGGCCCCCGCCCTCGCGCGCAGTAACGGTCCCCGCGGCCGCGCGCCGGCCCCTCAGCAGCCGAGCCCGC
>VXBO01000009.1:16734-29580 GCA_013400135.1 Rhinoptilus africanus | reverse complement strand
CCCCCGCAGCCTCCGGGCCTTGAAAGGGCAAACGCGGGGGGGCGACTGGCTGTGCCCGCAGCTGTGCCCCGCCAGTGGAGGCGTGCGGGAGCGCGGCGGGGTCCCCTGTGTTTTGCTGGCTGTGCTGGCCATTAGTATGCAGCGTGCGTGCTGCTGGTGCAAGGGAATACGGCGGCGGTGCCACATGTCCGAGTTAGTGTTGATGCAGAGCCCGTAAATTACACTTGAGTCTTCGCTCCTCTACCCTAGGTCTGACTCTTGGGCTTGATTCTAGTTTGGGGTTTGGTTTTTTCCTCTTTTTGGGAAATGAAAAAATTATCAAAATACTAGTCTTTAATAGCAGCACCGTTGTATGCCTGTAGTGAGGTTTGAAGTATGCATTTCTTTGAGATGTGTAGGAGAAGGTAGAAATACGGTTTCTTTTCTGACTTCGGCTGGGCGACTGACTTTAATGGCAGTAGCACATCAGTCTACGTATTGGTAGTGGTGTCCTTATAGCCCTTAAAACTAGAAATGCATTTCTGAATGAAATAACGAAAGACAGTAGGGTGACTGAGTTGGTGAAAATCATGGCAAAATGACAGGATCTGCAATTTATCGTTTCTGTTTTCCTCGCCTCCTGTTTTGGCCCTGGAATTCTATTGTTCGTGATAAATTTTGAGCATTTTAATGGTTGAGTAAGTGGGGAAAGGTGTGGATTTTGCTACGCATGTTGTCATTAATTTACAGTTTGCTTTTCTAAGACTGCTGTAGTAGCAGCTGGATTGCAACCTTGAGAATGAGAGAATGAAAATACGCAGCAGTGTTACAAAGGAGACTGGGATTCATTAGACTCCTTCATTCTCGAGCCCTGATTCTGCAAATATTTAAGCACATACAGTTACACATGCCTGAGTTACCCACCAAGTTCCATGCAATTACCCCTTAATATCAAAACTGTTTACAGTGTCAGGGCCACAGAATAAGTTTACCAATTCTGGTTGAAATTAGACTCTTTTTAGTTTTGTCTGTAATGAAAAGTTTATTTGGCCATTTATGATTCTTGGGAAAACGTTTTCACTGAGATAAAGCACTGTTTAAAAAGACTCTGGCATCCATCCTGTAAAAACCTAGACACAGATTTGTCAGTGCATATGAAAATGCTCCATAGTGGATTTGTAGTATGTTCAGTATGGCATAAATGGCACGCAAAGTCATCGTCTCTTAATGTGTAAACAGAACTCCCAAGTTCTAGTTCTCCTAACTAACACTGAAAATGTCTATCTTGTGGATGTATAAAGTAAAAAAGAAGAGGGGAGTTATTTATTATTCCTTTTCCCAAAAGTAAGTGGCTGAAATACATTTTGTCTGTTAATAAATAAAGGGAATAGTTATCAGATGTGGATTTATATCTCTAGATCATTATGTATACGATGTCCCAGTCAAAAGGATTGTATTTTTTCCTGGAAAATTGTTTCAGACAATGAAATAGTTTTTTGCAGTCTTAGTGCAACATTCCAAAATGCTTGGTACACCTTTTAATGCAAGTCTGTGTGGTAGGTACCGAAAGTGACTTTCTGTAAAGTTTGTTTTGGCTGCATGAAAATGACCCTTATTCATTCTTTTTTGGAGGTATGCTAGGACTAACATTCTATTTCCTTTCATGTATAAATTAAATCATTATAAAATCCACAGGGAGAATATAAATTCGTAGGGCTAAATTAAATCATTGACCTCACACAGCGAGAACTGAAAATACAAAAGCTTTGTACCTTTCCAGACGTAGGACTCAGTTCTGCAAACCATATGAATGGCTTCACCCATGTAATTCGTTCATGTAGAAATTGGTGGAACTTGTCACTGGAATTCTAATATTCATGTGCTTCTGCTTTTGAAGGATAATATCCCAGAGAGGGAATTTATATGTAATTTTATAAAGTTTTAATTTATGCTACTGTAAAACAGCACTTGCATATGATCCTCAGTATTCTAGTTGATTGCAGATTTATTAATATCTCAGCTGTTAGTTGTTGTATTTATTAAAACAAACCTGGATATTTGTAATATTTTGCTATCAGTGATTAATGTTAATGTATTAAGAGCACAGGACATGAACAGGAGTGTATTTTATGCAGTTGTGAGGAACAGTGTTCACAGTACAATCTCCCACTGAATTTATGATAAATGTGTAGGAGTGCTGGAGAAGAAGCTAATGGAATGGTTTTGAGCAAGTAGTTCATCAAGAAGATGATTTGTAGAGTTGGAATTTAAGGGAGATTTGTCATTCTTTACATAAAACTTTATGCTGTGATTATTTAGTATCTACAGTTAATGTAGTGGCCGTGCTTCATAGCACACAAAGTGTATGTGAGATTTTGTATTCTAAATCAAGGCAAAAAGGACTAGCCCTAGTCTTTGAAATTCAGACTTATAATTTGATAGATTTTGATTTGGGATGTCCACGATTCTTCCTTACGTATAATAAAAACTGAAATTAAATTTCAACAGTGACAGCCTAAGCCAAAAGGCACATATTAAAGCAGAGGCAGAGCTGGATTCTTACTTGTGGTAGAGCCAGTAGATTCCCTGAAACCTCAAAAAAAGGAGTGGGAGAGGAAGGAAGTGCTAGGTGTGAAAATTTGTCAGGCCTCCTTTGATCAGGAGTATGTGAAATAACTGTTGGGTGTTCCAACCTGTATACAGTAGGTCTTCTACTGCCTTGTGAGAAGAGATTTTGTGTTACTTTACTGAATAGTCCTAAAGCTGGCTTAGCTGTCTGCTGGGAATACTTGTCTAATGTAGAGCGGTGTAATGTCATACATTATGCAGCTTTGCATAAAACTATTGATAATTTGCAGTTATCTTCACGTTGTCTTTAGTAATAAAAACAAACCTTTGTGTCCAGCTGTATACTTACATCCTGATAAAGTTTGACTTGTATTCTGAATATGAGTTTTAAACAAAGAACAGTAAATTTTTTTAAGTTGGACTGCACACTTTTAAATGTTCTATATGGTTACTGTATATATATATATAATTCTTTTAAGAGCAAATAAACCATTATCTTAATGGACCTGGGGGAAAAAAGTATTAATATATAGTTTCTTAATGCAATGATATTAGTATCTTAACATGTGTTGCTCTCATATCACTCGAAAGTGATTTTCATACTTTGGCTCAGGGTTTTCTTTCCATTCCCATGTGATGGGAAATGTACTTGAGCCCCCATGAAGGCAGACCGACTGGTATAATAAGGAATGTGCTAGAATCTTTTTTTGTTGTTGTTGCTTTTCGTTTGTCTATGGTCTAACTAGAGTTTTAAAACTGAAAGCCATGACTTGCATTACTTTGAGAGCTTTCCCTGCTACTGTGAAAGGTGAAGAGGAATCCCAGGTGAAGTACAGATATCTTTTTGTACTGCTCAGAGTCAAGCCTGATTGTGTGACCAATAAAATGAGCATTCTTTACTATTTGTGCCAGAGCAGCCATGCTCAATTATTCTGCGAGGTTTCTGCAGAGTAGGGCAGGTTCACTTAGAGCCCCTCTCATGTTTGGCAGGTATCTCTTTGTCTCATCAAGTCTTGCATTTAGTGAAATTTAGATTTGATAAGCTGGAGATCTGTCTTAAGCAGCATGGCATGTTTTCAGCGGTTTTTATTCATTATCTACTACTGTTTGTGTTTTCTTTATGGTGTATTGTAACATACTGTTGTATATTGGTACAGTGAGTTTGATAAATGCTATGTCTGCATAAGTGAAATAGGAGGTGAATCTTCAGCATGGTTTTAGGCAGTTCTTTCGAAACTCTTATGTATTACGCAAACAAGAAATACTTCTAACTGGTGAAGTGGAGATGTTAAGAACCAAGGGACAGATAAACATAAAATAAATGGAAATGGTTATTCCAACTGCAATGAGCAGGAATTGGACATTAAAGTGGTAATAGAGTAAGATAGCTGTATACGAGGTACGTTAACTTTTCCCTCCAGATGTTTGCTAGGACTTGCAATGTAAGACAGCAGAATTAGTGCAAGTTCAGTGTTTGTAATAGATACCGGTTGCTATGACAGATGGAGGCAAACTTAAATCCATTCTGTAAGAAAACTAATGTAGTATTGCCCTGACTGAAATTTTGTAGGTGGTGACAGTGGATTGGATGGGTTAGGAGGACCAGGAGTACAACTTGGAAGCCCTGATAAGAAAAAGCGCAAAGCAAACACACAGGTAAATTTCCTTTTGGTTCTTTTGACTTCTAATAAATAGTGCAGTCAGATGTTGTTTGCTGGTATGATTATATCGCATTGTTCAGAATATCAGTCTGTTCTCACAAATAGCAGTTATGTACAAAAAAATATTTCAGTTATACTGTGAAGTTGAAATCTTCATAATACTAGCTATTCTTACTGAAATTTTAATCTCTGTAGGTTGCCAAAGACCTATAAAGAGAGGAGCACAGTGAGACTGCAACAACTTGTATTTTACCATATGGATTTAATTCTGAAATAGACTTTCTTTTAATGACTTTTTAGCCATTGGTAGAAATCTGTACAGCGTGAGTAGTTGCCATGAGACTACTTTTCTTCATACTTTTATTCCTAGTTGTGTAGGTTTGTGGGCTAATGGATCAGTACAGTTTGTTAATGCTTTGACCAAACTCTTGGCATATTCCCCAAGTGATTTTCAAGCAAAAGCTGTGAGGCAGGTTCGGCTCCTTTCCAGTGAATCCCTGCAATTTGGCATTTCTGTACAGTTTCTGTTTCCAGAAAAAGGAAGCCTGAATACAAAACATCTAAAGCAATTAGATATCTGTAGTGCAGAATTTTCCTTTCTGTGTTCATTCAGCTTTGAATGAGAGTATCTGTTAATTCGGTACTGCCTGGTGAGAGTAATTTTATTTATGTAGGTCAAACAACCACTTTCTGTTAGGCCTATCCAGATGCCATTGAGATGTGGATCTGTTCGCTTAGGTTTTGTTTTGTTTTAAAGTAGTCATGGTGAGAAATACTCAGTTAATTTAAGGGTTTCAGACCTCTTTCTGTGTGGAGCTTTCCCTGTGTTCTGGAATGGTGATAACTGTAGAGGGCATGCAGAATTATTTCCTCTCTTTTCTTACCAGGTTCAAAATTTGCAGCACAGCAAAAATTTTTTTGGAAAAAATAAATAAATGTTTGGTCTTAGTTTATTGGTATTTAGGAGGAAAAGTTTTCTGTAAACATGGTCAGCTTGAGGATGAACCAGCTAGATATTCCCCACAGGCTGGTCTACAATTGAATTTCATTCTGTAGCTACTCTGATGACATTTAAACAGCCTCTGGGCTCCATTAAACACTCGGTTATGTTCTGTAACCAGAAATCCTTGTATTTTATGCCTACTGACTATGCTTTGCAGACTGTCCACAATCACTGAATGCTCATAAGGGACACCTGTGCTTGGTACACAGACTATAGAAAATTCCTATATGCAGACTCCTATATTTTATATACCTTTTTTGAGGGTTAGAGCTACATTAGGTTTGTATAGAGGTGGGGTGTCTTAAGAGATGTATATTCAGTAAAATAAACCCAAAATGATACTAAGGAAATGCTTCAAATCTGCTCTTCGATGTTTGGAAATATTTTGTGCACGTGTTTAAGTTACACATGGCTTTCTCTATTTTTGCTTTTCTTATGTAGAAGATTAAGAACTAGAAGTCGCATGTCAAGTAGTATATTCAGAAGCATGGTTGTGCAACTGCACAATTTTTAAAATACTGAGATTACTATAAATCACCATGGTGTCTGGAGCCCAAACTCCTCTCTTGCCTCTGTACTGAAATTTCAGACAGCCTGGCAGGGTAGAGTGGGTGAGCCTTACACAACAGCTGAACAGTTCTTTTAGCAGTAGTGCTGTTAATCCAGGACCTCTGACATTGGTCTGTCTTGTGGGGAAATACTAAAACTAATTTAAATGTTGTATTTAAAATATTTTTAGGGATCATCATTTCCTCCTCCATCTGAATATGCTCCACCGCCGAATCCAAGCTCTGACCACCTTGTAGCTGCAAATCCATTTGATGACAACTATAATACTGTGTCTTATAAACCACTTCCTTCAGGAAATCCATATTTTAGTAATCCTGGCTATCCTGGCTTTGGAGGCTATAACACTTTCAGAATGCCACCTCACATGTTGCCCAGAGTGTCCTCGCCATATGGTGGTTCTTACTCCCTCAGAAACCAACCGCATCCCCTTCCTCAAAACCCTGTGGGTATGGGTTTTAGCCGACCCCACTCTTTCAGCTTCGGTCCACATGATAACCCAGGTTTTGGGAATCAACCACCTTACAGTAGTGGTCAGATAAATCAAAATGTCAATATGCCTGGTCAGCATTTCAGACCAAATCCTGGTGAGAACTTTGGCCATTCTGGTCAGATACCTCACCCTGATATGCCATCTAACTTTGGTCCTGGAAACAATCCAAATTTCCCAAATTCTCAGCTAGAGTCAAACCATTCTTTTGTTCCTCCACCAAACACGTACAACCAGACAAAATCATCAGCACAAAAGCAAGACTTTAGTCAAGGTGCGAGCAAAGCATCCAGCCAGAACACTGCTGCTCATCAGCATCATCACAGGACAGAGGACATTGTGAGTCAAGGAAACAGTGACCTAAAAAATGTTAATCGAAACAATGTGGTAAATCAGGATAATAGCCATTCTAATAGTGCTGATAACACTAATGCTGGTCATTCAAATGGGACTCAGAGTAAGTCCCGCCAGCCTCGAGGTACTGCTGAAGGATGCAACTCTGAAAAGAGCACCAAAACAGCCCTTCATCCCAGTCGTCATGGTCATTCGTCCTCTGAACCCGTCTATCCATGTGGAATTTGTACACATGAAGTTAACGATGACCAGGATGCCATCCTGTGTGAAGCGTCTTGTCAAAAATGGTTTCATCGGATCTGTACAGGCATGACTGAGTCAGCTTATGGCCTTCTTACAGCAGAAGCATCGGCAGTATGGGGCTGTGATACTTGCATGGCTGACAAAGATGTCCAGTTAATGCGTACAAGAGAGGCTGCAGGACCACCTGCATTGAATACGGATGGCTAACAACGTGAATTGGTGGTAGTGGTTGAAATACTTGCTATGAAGATTTGGTTACAAATTGGGTACTTCAGTTTCTGCAGACAATCAGTTTTGTTTGATTGCTGTCATCATTTTTTCCCTAGTCTGTTTTCATTCATAAACTTCCATCTCAGCTTTTTTACTCTTTGTTTTATGTGTGCAAATGTTTTACAGGATGGAATATTTTTTGTTTCTGATTGAACTGTAAAACGACACTGACAACTGATCAGAAGTAGGATGTGCGTTGACAATTTTATTGAAGGTGGAAATGTGCCTGTATGAATAGCCCCTAATTTGCTAGTGTTAATGTGTTAGTAAATAACACTAGCGTTTAGTGCTTGGGTTTAATGGTACTGTATTTGCAAGTACTCATTGCATTTTATTTTTAGGGGGGTGAATGTCCCTTACTGATGTTCTTGCTATTTTTTCTTTGAATGTAGTGGAGATGACATGGAGGAATGTGCAGTACTAATAGTTTTTATTTTAGGGTAAATACAGAGGATTTCATGTGTGCTTTTTCCTATTTTTGAAGTAAAGCATTAACACACTATTCAAAAATTGATGACTTCATGCTTAGTAAGACAATGAAACCTGCTAACTCTTACACATTTATATTTCCTTGAGAAGGCAATGATCTCTTTTGACTTCTCAGCAAATACTTACTCGCTGAAGACTCTTGCTAGGTCTAGCAGGATTTGGAAATAGTTACAAATATGATTACATTGGAAAAAGAACACATCAAGTTTATGAAGTCCAGTGCTTTAAATCTAGAGAATACCAAAACTGGGGTTGCGTATGTAACCTTAATTTACCTTAAGCACATACATTAGGAAACAGGCTCTGTGTCTGTCATGGCTGTGCAATCATGCACCTCTCTCTCATCCTTTCTCGTTGATGGTTCTGGTCTGCTGCCTCTGTGCGGCCTGAGAATTGTGAATGAACTAGTGCAGGGAAGTCCTGCCCATCTTCTAGGGCTTTCAGCTAGAGCCTGCTCAGTCATCCTGAGCTTCCACAGTCCACTTGACAGGAAGGAGGGTGCAGGTGACAGACTCTGCTTAGCACAGGCTCTGAGTTGCAAGACAATTTGGCCAGCAAAGTCTTAAAACGGAATTCCCGCTGCTGCCTCAGCCAGCATTGCAGTGAGGGGGTGGGAAATTGAGGGCAAAGAAAAATACAGCTTTCACATCAGGTGAGTTTAGCTCACATCAGAAGCAAGTAATTGGAATTTAGCTTCTTTGCTAAACTTGATATCTGACTGACAAGAATGAATGGCACTAGACTTTCATGTGTGATGCTAAGAATTCTGGTTTAGTATGGGAAATTTGATCTTATTCTTGATCTCAAAAATACCCCCCCCCCCTTTTTTTTCATGTAAGGAAACATTTAGCCTTGAAGACTTCAGCCTTAGCAGTGTGATAAAGTTGCATATGCAACTGAAAATGAGTGTTTCTGTAGAGAGAAGTGTTGTTTTAACTTAACAAAAAGGTGGCACTGTAGTAACAGACTCTGCTTGTAATACTCACTACTGTACTGGAAACTTAGTTTTTAAACAATCAGTAATTAAAATGTATGTCAGGCATTACAGGTACTAGTCATGTTCCTTAATGTGATAAATTGTTCAGGTCTGTGGTGACGAGTGATGTAGGAGCCTATATAGAATAAGGTCATCTATATAAAGAGTTAGTTTTCATGGTAAGCTATGCTAATGAGTGAAAAGCATGGCCTGTTGCTAGTTCATCATTGTGTTTCATTTTAAACAGGCTCTACTGTGGTACTTTCCTGAACGCAGTTCTTACCTTGAGGATTTCCTGTATTGGGATGTAAAGAAAGTATAAGGGAGATTCCGGGCTTATGTTTTCATTGCTATTTGCTTTATTTAGTACAGAGACTAAACTTAACTTTTTTTTTTTCCAGAGGTGTGATATTTACAAACAAACAACAAAAAAACCAACCCAGCAACAACCTCTGTAAGAGAGATTTATTTTCAGTAGTTTTCCTAATGACTGACTAACTGTTAAGAATTTGCTTTTGTTATCTAAAGTAGAAATTAAACCAAACCTTGTTTAGATAGATTTGGCCTTCTGGGAATCAGTGTAATCTCTGCAACAATTTGCACTGTGAAGGTCGTGAAGCTGGTTCAGACTTACAGCAATGTCAATGAAATAAAAAATTTTTGCTCAGTGAAAAATCAGCAAAAGCTCCAATGGTGATACTGTTACCCGAGCGTGCTGTTCACAGTATCTTTCCCACTCCCACCACCCATTCCTCTTGTGAGAAGGTGTTTGGGCCGTTTGTTCTCAGAAGTTCAGTTAATGTTTTAACCTTTTGAAACAGACATTGTATTTAAAATAGCCATGTATTTCTTAACCTCTTCTGCAACACTACATGAAGTTAGGCAACTGTTTTCTATATTAGCTATCAAGACATTAGGATTTAAATATAGTGTTCTTACAAATTGAAAATCAACTGGGGTATCACTTTATAAGGCCTTAAATTGTGTACTTGTGAAAGTTATTCTAACAATTTATTTCAGTTTTTCTAAACTGGTACTATGTTGGGTTTGTACCCAGTAAATTTTCTGTGTTTATTAGCCTACAAATTCAAGGCATTAGTAATTGCCAATTATATCAAATAAAAAACACATGAACAACAAAACCAAACTTGTTACCACACAGATCATAGAGATATGGCTGATTAGGATCGCTGAAAGTCATCCAGCCAGTATGCTTACCCTACTGATACGCTCTTGGCGTACCTGGACTCTTTATCTAAAGAGAGGGTTATACTTTGTTTTCCTCTGCATGTATTGACTAGTAGTAGTTCAAGTATGCACAGGAAAAACAGCAATCATCTTTTATTAGTAAGNGGTTGATTAGAATAGGTGAGGGGTTTTGTAATACTCTACATGAAACAATTTCTATTGAGCTATCATGTGCTTCTTTCATTACTAGTGATTTAGACTGTACGGGTGCCGCACACCAAAAATATTGCAAAGATTTTGTAAATCTTACAAACCTTAACATTTTTGTGTCCTTTTTAAATAGCTCCTTGTCGTGGTCAGAAATACAGCCTATATCGGCCAAAATGTTTTGGAGTTTGTTTGTTCGTTTTTCTTTAGGCTGAATAAATAGGTATAAACTGGATTGAACTGCCCCTAATACTTAGGGGGTTTTGCCCCTTTAAAATACTTGTTTCATTGGTGGCAGGGTAAGTGACAGTGCAGCAAATAGGCTAGAGGGTAAGTATCAAAAATCCTTTTTCTGGCTGTTTTACTGATCCCTTCTAGAATTTGAGATAAGCAGGTTAACTGTTTGTGCCTCCATCTCTTCTTCCAGAAGATCAGACTAATGCTTACTTCCCGAGGGTGTTTAGAGGCCTAGTTATTATTAGAGATCTTTGGGTGAAATAGACTAGATAAAAGTAATAAAGTTTGAAACGGAAATATAACTTTGGGAGGCTGCTCAAAGAAGAATATACTTTGTGACCTCTGAAGTTTTTCATCTAAGAATGAGTTTTGTAATTGCATTTCTCAGGCTTAACTTCAAGCACATGAAAATTAATGAAGTCAGTGGAACTGCATGCGCATAGTCGAGAGTGTTTCAAAGTGTTTGTAGTTCGGGGCCTGTGATACTTGCAAGTGAAATGCTTTTTATGGTTTGAGATTTTTACAAAATCAATGGTGTTCAAATGTAGCACCTTTTTAAACATTTGTCTTTATTCCAACTTAATACGATAACACATCTGCATTAAATATATCCCTTTCATTCTATAAATAAACATTGCCTGGCAGTAAAAGTATTGGTGTAGCATTTTTTAAAAAGGAAGTCATGCTTCTTATCATGTTGTATGTGACTTAAATGACTGTTTCATATTAAAACTAATCTTCCTTATGTACTGCTTAAATATACCTGTTTTGGGATATCAGTTCAGTACTTTTAATACAATCTTGAATGTGTTCCACATTGGTGACATGTATTTTTGCAACAACCTTTATGTTTCGATTTTAAATTAGAGCATGTCTGAAGTAATACATGCATTAGTGCTGTGATGTGTGGCAAAGTTAATGTATGTAATTCAAATTGGAAAAAAGTTTCCAGACTTTGTCCAACATTAACCCTGTGGCCAGGGATTAAATTACTATGTAATACAAATTATTTCATATCACGATGTGTTTTAAGCTACTCTATGAAGTATGTGAAACATTATTGTTTATGGATTGGTAGCTGGCATGGTATCTTGCATAGAATGAGGTATGATAGATGGTAGCAATTAATGGTAATTACAACTGATTACCTTTCAGAACACGCAGCACTTATGTGCATTGTCATCTTGTTGCCATAACTGTTAGTATGAATTTCTTTATATTACCCACTGGCAAATGGGTGAACATTTGGTAATAAGCTCATGGGTGTGAAAACTCTATTCTAAAACTCTTATTTGGTTTACAAAACATGTAATTTTTTTATCTGTTGGATGTGATTAGATATATGCAGGCGGAGTAGAACTGGATGTATTTTAAAGTTATTCTGCAATTACTGAGTTTTGTCTGAAGCTTTCTATATTAGAAGAGACTCTTCCTTAAAATTGGAAAATGAAGTGTACTTAGCAGAACTCTTAAGGCAATATAACTATCCTACACTGCATCTTGAGTTATGCACATTCACTTCTTTGTATGGAACTCCTCTGATTCTTGTTGGCATGTGCTTTATATGGAAATAAAGGGTTCCTTTAGTGCCCTAGTGTTGTGTGTCATCAGTTTGGAGGTAATTAATTCTGAATGGTGTTCAGCCCCTTAGAGGTGCTGCCTATAGCTTGAAGTATGCTATGTTGCCCTTAGCTTCCTGGTTCAGAAATGGCTTGTCCCAACACCATAGCAAATACCTGTTTTTGTATTGTTTGCCATACATGATTGAATTTCCTTTTCAAGTTCAAACAAATGGTCTGTCTCAAAATAATTTTTGGTACAACCCCACCTATTTACTCAGAGGTTCATGCACTCTAATTCAGGAATCGCTGTACTGGAGACAGTTTGGAATTGGAGTCAGGAGAGATGTTGTGTCTATTCCTAGACACTCACCTCATCTCCTAAAAGATGGTCTAAATCTGAACTTCCATATAACTTAAGGAGGGCAAGCTCTTAATATATTTCTTCTTTTTGTTGCTTTTCTTGATATTTTTTTTTCCTGAAATATGAAATAATATAAAGTTGTTGAGGGATTTTTACTTAAAAGACAGTATGTCCTTCAAGATTTTGTATATGGCCTTTAGAGCAGACACTGTGTTCTTTAGGGCCTTATGACTTGGAATTTTTTGGTCCATGTTCTCCTTTCAGTGTTAAAGGTGAGTTGAAAAAGGCAAGTTACCAATCTGCTGCCATCCAAACAATGCAAAATATAAGATGATTAAGATTATTGACATTTATTTTTTTTGTTAATAATGATGCGATATTTTACCTTTTAGAAGAACATATATCAGAATCTGATTCAGGCGTCCTTGGAAAATGTATATGGTAGATTTTGTCCAGCACTGTATGTAACTTTGTTGCTTTCTGTTGTCTGGTTTCAGTTTCTTTTAAAATAAAGATAATTTTTGCGGGGAAGTCGCCTGTTGATTTTGTGAAGACGATGTCATGCCTAGATTAACTCTTCTGATGTTTGGCCCGTGAGAATGCATTTGGATTAGTCATAATCCTGCAAGAAACTGTATGAGGTCATACTGATCAGAAAAGACAGCTCCTGCCTTTCTTGGAGAGGTCCACT
>VXBO01000009.1:0-16252 GCA_013400135.1 Rhinoptilus africanus | reverse complement strand
TATTATTAAGATTTGACTGGAATATAATCCTTCATGGCACAGGAGGTAGGAATTTAAGAATAAAGTTTTCCAGGGAAAATTTTATCTCTTCTCACTACAAGGTTTCTTGCACTTTTGACTGGAAAGTTAGTGCCAACAGAAGAAAGATCGTGGATGGACCTCTCTTTTGGTTTATTTTGCAGAAGTGTCACAGTGAGAGCTCAGTTACTTGTCCAAGTAAGCTAGCAATGCAGAATGTGTATGACAGAGGTGGTGTTTCTGCAGATACACATCAATACCAGATTTTTAAGGTTGATCCAAGACCTTGCTCAGTCTCTTTTGTGTCTTTCAGCAGCTAAATCTGCTACTTTGATTTAGAAATGCATTAGTGACATTCACTGTGTCTTCTACATGTGAAATACATAGCTTTGCATTGAAGATCTAGCTTTTAAGTAAATAGACTTTTTTTGTTCATGTATTGGAGCTGTTTTGTGTAACTTGAGAACACCAAATATGGGTAACTATAACTATGTCCTGTCTTGTAAAGTGTATACCTAGTATGTCCTTTCTGGCAGGAATAAATAATAAGCTGCTTTGTTTCAGTATATTCTCTTGTGATTAAACTAAAAATGACACCTGGATGGCCAAGGCAGAAGACCAGCACTCAACAGATCTAAGACTTCTATTGTCCATGAATGAACACTGCAAAACTGAAGGATGCGTTCTGGATGACTACAGCCACATTCTGGACTGGTAGGAGATTTTGAGTTACTATTACATTATAATCATGCCAGCCAGTGCTGCTGTTGGAACACCCTGATTTAAAATGAAACAAAACACTATCCCCTCCAACCCCCAACTCTTCCATTACTTCTCTAGGAAGCAGGCAAATACAGTTTTGGCTGCTGTGTGCAGTTTTGGCCTCTCCATTTTCAATGGAGTAGAACTGGGAAAGCTTCAGAGTCAGCAAGGAAGATAAAGCTATATAACAGGAAAGTAAGCAAGCTTAAGCATCTCTCAGAGTGGAGAAAGGTTATAAAAATCTGAATGGTGCAGAAGGGACGTTCAGAACTTCCTTGCTTCATGCTTGTCTGCACTTGCCCAAAGTTTGTCTTGCAATACAGACAACTAAGAGAGATTAAATAAAGGTAACACAAGACAGCTTTAAAACAAACAGGAGGAGTTTTGTTCTCACAGGGAGAATCTTTCCTCAGCTTTTATTTACTTCCTTATTTTTTCTTACAGTTTCTGAGGCTGATAGCAGTCTGTTCATGGAGACCTCATGGGTAACTCTGGGTTCAGAACTGTAAATCACAGAAGTCTCATCTTCTGCAGCTGACAGCAAGACTCCTTGTGCCGTGGTGTAGATGCTACCCCAAGTCTGAAAATACATATTGTGCAAGGTCAAAAAGAAAAAAAAAAAACAACACAAAACCCCTCACCTGTACCAAAAACTGACTTTCAGATAAATCTCTTTCTTCTTGTACTTTTCAGTGCTCTTGGAATAAGGAATTTAATTCAGTTCTCAGATTCCGGTCCATTCATCCATGCATTCATCCAGATGATCCTGATGTGGGTGAGTAAGGGTGGAGAATAACCCAGAAATCATATCAATTACGATGGACTTATTGCTATGAAAAAATTTTAAACCGCTGTGACATCTACTTATATATATACATACTGCTCAATAGTAACCACTACCACTTGAACATTGCTTTGCAATTTAGATAATAGAACATAAAAAGCAAATCGTCATTGATACACATCAGAAATCTCAGCTCAGTTTTCCTTGGTCGTATTTTAAAAGAATGATAACGGGGGAAAACCAGACTCTGTGGTTCTGGATTTTTTTTCCAAATCGTCCTCAGCGCCTGTGTTTCTTTTGCGGGCCTCCGCCTGAGGAGCTGATCCTGGCTCGGCCCGCGCCCGCCCCACCAGCGCTCCCCTCGGCAGGCAGTTCTGCGCGCCGCAGGGCCGGCGGAAGCCGCGCTGTATTGCTAAACCAGCCCTCAGCTTTCAGTAGTTTTTACCAGACGTCCTGAGGCAGCAGTGTGTCTCCTCAGGGAAACGGGTTTGGGTGGCAAGAGCCGCCTCCCTCCCCGCTGCGCGGAGCGCTCACTGCCGACACACGCCGCGCCGCGCCGCCGCCCGCCGGAAGTGCTCTCGGGAGCACCGGAAGTTCTGCCCTAGCAACGGCGGCGCGCCCGTAGCGACCGGCGCCGCCATGCCGGTGCGGCTGCGGGAGGAGCGGTGGCGGCAGACCGCCTCCGCCGTCTACCTCTCGCTGCCCGTGCGCGGCCTTCGGGTCACCCCCGCCAACATCTTCTGCACCGAGCGGTACCTGAAGGTGGGCCGGCCGCGCTGCTCTCAGGGGGCTGCTGTCCTGGCGTGTCGCGCCGCCTTGGGCCGGCGGTGCGCCCGTGGGCTGTGGCCTGGCCTTGCTTCATAGCTCTGCTAAAAAGCGCAGGCTTCATACACCATGGCAGCAGTGCTGTCAAGTTTATAACCTTTTATAATATTTCATCTGTACCCTCTCTTTGTATGCTGCAGGCTGGTACATACCTATCCCACCAGAGATAAGAGCTTTACCAGTGTTTGTTCTTTGTGTTAATTCCCTTGATAACTCAAGAGGTGCCAGCTGCTGTTTCTCTCATAAATGTCTTGAATTGTACACAGCTGCTTATATTATGACTAATAATGCTAAATTTGAGGTCCACAGCTTCTGTTGCTGTGCTGAAGAATCAACTTTTTCGATCTCTTTTATCTGGTCTAATAACATACAGATCCTCCGTTCTGCATATTAAGCAAATTAGTTTTGTCGATAGCATGTGTTTCTTGAGGTTTGCTGTATGCTGGTACTAAGTATTTTGAATAGGTGAGGTTTAATTAAAAATTGTAAATATTAGTACACATTAATTATATTTTTATAGGTAAGCATCCCACCCTTTTTATTTGAAGCCATTTTATATGCTCCTATCGATGACACAAATAGCACAGCAAAGATTGAAAATGGAATTATTTTCTTCACTTTGTATAAAAAAGAGGCGGCCATGTGGGATTCCCTAACACTAGCAAATGGTAAGTTCTCTACTGTGAAAAGCAGGTTGCGTGTCAGAAACCCAAACTGTGCCAAAACTTTACAAACTATAATAAGCAATGCGAAACTTCTGCTGCTAGATACCTGTAAGTTTAACCTTGCTCATTGTTAAAAACAGAAAGTATATGAAAACAGGCAAAGAACGCCTACTGGCTCTAGGGCACGCAACACAAAACAATGTTTCTTGTAAAACTTACATTTTGGGTGTTAGCAAATCTTAATTTTTTTCTTTTTTTAGACATGAGCTTGATAGAGACTACTTTCTGAAATTTGAACGATGTTGCATTTTCCCAGACAAAGTAGCAAAAGGAATCCTGTTTTTTATGAATGTGGCACATAACAGTAGAACTTTACACCTAAATCACTAAAATGTTTTTCTTTGTTTTTCAAGCTAACAAGGAGAAACTGCAGTATCTAAGAGAAAATGCTGTTCTAAAAGCCCATGAAAAGGCAAAAGAGGAGGCAGAGGCAAAGAAAGTTACAAAACAGGAACACAAAAAATATGTTTTGGAAGCCACAATGAGGGTAAGCTTAGAAGGAACTCTGCAAAACATACACATATAAACAATTACCAACTAATCTGGCAGCTGCTTGATTAAATATACCTTGAAAAATAAGAAAAGTACTAATTTTTATTACAGTGGTGAACTTTGTTGTTTCTTTGTAGTTAAACCCATATCTATTACCAAATAAGAAAATGATACAGAAAAAAATATTTAGAAGTTGCCACTTTCCGCTAGTAATACTAAAATAATAAAAATAATTGGTGAGGGGCTTGTATTTTTGTCAGTTGAAAGACGACTACAACAACCTGGCAAAACAGTAATCTCTTGTGGCCTTTGCATCAGTACGAGTGTTTAGTCATTTGGCACTGTCCAAAGGACTGGGTTTTAGAGAAATCTTTTTTGTTCATTGCTATATTTTATATCAGACTTACTGTTCATTGCTTTTTGTGTGTATGTATCTTTGTCATTCTGCGTTTTATGTGTATTTTGAGAAAAATTATTTTCTTCAAAACTTATGTATATAAAAGTCTGGTTACCTCATTTATGTTTAAAAGGATTTTTAAAAGTGTACAATGAAATTTCAAGATGGCACATGTGATTTGGACCAAAATGAACTGCACTTAGTGACTTAGTAGCAACGTTGTATCCATTCAGCCTATGTAATCTGAAAGAGGAGAAGTAAGAAATAGCGTATTAAAATTAGGCCATGTATTTTACATTTATATATATTCCAGAGATCTGCATTGGAATATGGGTAGGATTTTCATTGTTTACAAGTAAAACTTATTTCTGAATGTTTCTGGATCATATTGTAGTAGTGATAGTAAAATAGTGAAAAAATATTACTTCTAAAGGCTAACCAGAAATCTTTATCAATCATTTTTAAGCATCTTGCATAACTCTGCTTGTACAATCACATCAATGATGGCACTGTGCTTTGGATATGAAACTGGGAAAATAATGGTAACTTAGTCATCTTAGTATTATCAGATGTTACATATCATAGGTTTATCATTCCAACAGCTAGAAGAAGCAGAAAGAAGAAGAATTGAAGATCTGAAAGAAAAGGAGCGGCAGAAGGTCACTAAGGAGTTGGAGTTATGGAAAAAACAGCAAGAAGATGCTGAGAAACAAAAGAGGGTACAAAAAGAAGGGGAACTACTTCCAGAAGCAGAGCAATTAAAGGAGAAGAAAAAGGAAAAAATGAACAACACTAGGATTCCTAATGAAGGAACTTGTAAACCCAGAATCAAAGCTACTAAAGGTTGTATTATTGGAGTGTATTTTATTATTTAAAGTGTGGGTATAACTCCTAGATATTTCTGTTCATCATTTACCTTTGTCTCCACCATACTGAACTTATTCTTTTAGCTTGCAGTTATTTTAGAGTCTTTATTTTCAGGCAATTTGTTGAGCGTAAAGCATGTGAATTCTTAGCTCTTGTTAAGTCTTTGGAAATACAAGGACAGATTTTGTTCTAAGCTTAAGAAGTAAAAAAGCAAACCTTTCTGACAGCGTAATGCAGACTTTGAGGGTGGTGTTCACGTTTCCCTAAGTTACCTAACTGCTGGTTTTTGTAGAAATACACAATCTCCTTTCGTGCTCTCTGTCCCATGTCTTGGCCCTACAGAGAGCCAATTCAGGGAATTAAAACAACAGAAGAGATTTAATTTCTGGTTTGCTTGTTTATTTTGATAAGTTTAGTTTTAGGTCTTGCAGTTGCCCTGCTAGAGAATCATAGGAGTGACAAAGATAGTGATGTAAGACAAGCTTAAGTTAATTTCTGACAGATAATTTAGCCAGTGAATAGATGGCATGATACAGCCAGAACAAACGGGTTTTTTAAACCTTCCCTTCCAAAGAACAAGTCTAAACCTATTAGAGGTTTAGTTTAATGTGCATAATTTCTAAATTAGGTGTTCTTTGGACTTTGGTAGAAAAACAGAAAATCCCTTTTGCTTCATTTTTCATTTCCAGTACTCCAATTCTCTTTGTAGGTTGTGGTTCCTATAGTATGTTTTCAGAAAATTTAAAAGAAGAACAGTTACCAGCTCCTCGATCTGCTGCTACAATTAAAATCAACTTTACATCGCGAGTTTTTCCTACAGCTCTACGAGAGTCTCGCGTTGCGGAAGAGGAGGAGGTAAGGACTGTGCTCTGGTTGAGTCTGCTGTCTTACAAGGTGGTCAATTATTCACCGTTTAGTCAGTAAGTTGACGAAAATGTTACCTGTGCCAAGAAATGCTACCTATGCAATATCCTTATCTTCTAAGGAAGAGAGTCTTATTTAAATTAAGATTTAAAGAAACACTTTTATATAAAAATCGTTTTCACCAAGCATGTGATTATGCAGATTAATAAATAGCATGTACCTTTTTGGTGGGGGAGGCAGGGGAAGCAGTAATATTAATTGAATTCCTTGAAGTACAAAATTTGAAATGTCTTTACTCTTATATTTGAGATTCTTTAAGTTCTGCTTTCTTAAAAAGAAGCTCACAGTTATCCTATTTGAGCTCTATTGATTGAGCACAAAGAGTCATTTTGGAAGTTCCCAAACACACACACAAACAAAAATGTATTAGTGATGCAGTAACCTTACTTCTCACATAGTAATAAAATTTTTGGGGAAACTTGGAAGTTTTTAATATCTGACATTATTAAATATTTCTCCCTGTCCAAAATACGTGACAAACAGAATTCTTTCAATAGCACTGAGTGAAGAGATGAAAACAATCCTTTTTTTGGATTTGAATTTTCCTTCAGAAATAATCCTTGCACGTTGTATGTTTACAGTGGCTATGTAAACAAGCAGAAGCTCGAAGAACAATAAGTGCTGATTTGTCTGAGCTGGAAGATTTAAAAGAAGAGGAGAAGAATCCAGATTGGTTAAAGGACAAAGGAAAGTAAGTTAGATTCCATTTGAAGATGTATTTGAAATGAAATATTAGTTATATAGTGCGTGTCTATAGTTTTGATGTTTTCTATTTATCCTAGTCACAGATAGATTTCCTTTCATTTGTTCTTTTTCTTGAGAGGTTAAACATCTGTATAAAACAAATTTTAGGAATTTGATAAAAGTATTGGTATGTTTCTGTAGCTGTGCTGTACAGAAAGGTTTGATTTGGGATTGTAATCAGATACACAGTTTTCAAAATTAGTCCTGTGTCTACATAGGTATGTCCACGTCTTACTGTTCTTTATTGTTTTTAAGCAGTGACTATTTTTGTTAAGTTGCGTGTCTATATGCTTTATTGTCAGCATCAAGTTTGACTGAACTGCAGCTATGTTGTTCTCAGTATAGGCTATAAATGACCATGTCAAAGGAAAAGTTGCTAATACTTCAAATTTTTAAAAAACGACTTGTTAAAAATAAGTATTTATTTTGTGTTGTTTCACCTTGTTTAAATTGCATATTTCACTTTTTGTTCCATACTTAGCAAAATGTTTGCAACGGGAAACTATCTGGCAGCTGTAAATGCATATAACCTCGCAGTGCGGCTGAACAGTAAGCTTCCCCTACTGTATCTGAATCGTGCTGCTTGCCACCTTAAACTGAGAAATTTACATAAAGCTATTGAAGATTCCTCTAAGGTATAAATACGTAGCTTCTCAAATCTTATACATGATTGTGATTTATTACTGTGATGCTTCTGATTAATGCAGAGCTGTAAATACTTATTTGTGCGATTCAAAATTTTTAAATTAAAAATTAATAAAATGAAGCCATGGTGAAATATTAAAACTTGATAGTGATTGATAAATGAACTTTCAGAAATTTGAAACAAAACAACCATCAAAAAACCTCCAAACCATGCTTCTACACATTTAGGCCAGATAGGCCTTATGGTGACTCAGTACATGTTTCTCTACAGATAAAATAGTGTAGCAATATACACATACCTATAAATAAAAAAAGAAAACTTTGAGCAGGAAGAAAAATATGCACCAACACCTTTTATATTATGTTGTGGTGTTCTTCATTTGGTGGGAAGAAAGAAAAAAAGGCAGTGTTGATGAGGAAGATACCTAAAAAAAAAAAAAGCAACAGACCAGACATTTATAAAGAAGGGCTGTATCAACTCAGTGTTTTAGCAGCCACTGTTTGTGCCATGAGAGAGGGTTGATCTGGAAAGGCGTGTGAATAATTTGTAGAAAGTTGTCCCAGATTTTTTTTTTTTTTTTAACTAATGAGGTATTTAACTATTGAGGCTTGAAACTTGGTTTTTTTGGCACCTGCTGCTGCAACACGTACTTTTTTAGGGCTGCTATTTTTTTTTTTTGGTAGCATGGTATGTAATATCATGTATGAAAATAGAATACATTATTTGACTGTCATAAACATTTAACACGGTATTTGTCAGTTTTTAGCCATGGCAATGAAACTGCATTTAGCAAACTCTGGGGTTACAGATACAAATCTTCATGGCTAGAATCACAATCCTTATAGTTAAGTTTGAATTCTTATTTTCTATTTCTATTTGAATAGTTATAATGTTACTGTATAACAATAGTAATTAGGTGAGAGACGTGTGTAAATGAGAAAACCACCAAAATGATGGAAAATCTACCTCTAAATATTTTGGGTGTTTTCATTTATAAAGGCGCTAGAACTGCTGACACCACCTGTTCCTGATAAGGAGAATGCTCGAGTAAAAGCATATGTGAGACGTGGAACAGCATTTTGTCAGCTGGAGTTATATACTGAAGGTGAGACCTTGATTTTGCGAAAACATGCACATGGATTTATAGTGACATGGAAGTAATTCTATTCAGCTCAATGAGATGGCTCACACCTTTATTTTTTCAGGAGAGATATTAAAGGAGGCCAATACAATCTACGTCTCTTTGTTATGAACCTTTATACCACATTCTTTTTTTTTTTTAATTACTGGCTAATTGCGATTCTACTTGAAAAATCTTTACGTGTTTTAAGAAAATTGATTGTACTCCTAATTTAAGGAGTACAAATTAGTTTTTTCATTGAGGAAGAGGCTTTATTGTGTTGTGTATCCTCTGTTTGATCCGTTGGGTAGTTGGTCTTTCTGTGTGTAACGGCCAGTTAGTGACCATAGCAGCATGGTGGCCAGGGAAGGTGTTAATGAGGAACGAATGAGAGGTCAGAGATGAGGTATTTGCATTGGGAAGCATTCAAATGTAGGACGCAAACTGATATGAAACTAGGTTGCAGTAGTTTTGCTGTTCATGAAGCAATGTTTTATTGGTTTTGAGAATATATTTGCAGTATTTCCAATTATAGAACAAATTAACTTAAAATAACCTGAAATATTTCTAAAATATTTGCTCGTGAAGTGCTTAGTACCATATCTTTGGGAAGTGATGTATGAAACCTGTATTGGTGAGCAAAATCTTTCATCAAGTATGTGTGATTTGTGTGAAACTACCTGAATTAAATGTCTCTACAGAGTTCTCTAAGAGCATCAGTTTAGGTTTGTAAGGCAAATTTATAAGTGAAAGATGATAATAGAAAGTGAGGAATATTCAAAACGTCAGTGTTGAAATACTAAGCTTTTCCCATTGGTTACCTTTTTCTGCTTATGACTCGCTTTGTCATTCCCTTACAGCTTCATCACAGTTCTTGTCTCTTTTTTTTTTTCTTGTTTTCACGCACTTTCATTCCATCACTCAATTTTTCTCTCTTCTGAAGAACACTTTTGAACGTGTGTGTGTGTGTGAATTAAGAGGCCCTGGTTTCACGTTTCAGCACCTGAAAATGTTTATGTAGTATAGTGTTTCTGCTGAAATGTTTTGTGAAATAATATAGACATAATATGAATTTATTCACTGACTAAAGTTAAACCTAATGTAATTCTGATTCTATCTTGTTCAGTAGCAAAACTCAAGATCAATGCTTTATGCATATGATTAGGGAACCATTATTGCCAGGCCGTTGCTAACATTATTGATTGACATTCTTATTGATGTATCTATATTAGGTCTCCAGGATTATGAAGCAGCTCTCAAGATTGATCCTAAAAATAAAAATATAGAAAAAGATGCTGAGAAGATTCGACACCTAATTCAAGGAACAACTCAAGATACTTAATTTAAAAAAAAAAAAGGATCTTTTTGACAGGGGTGCCTTTCCAGGGCATCAGAAGGAATCTTAGTTCTCTTCAGTATGTTGTTAACTAGACATTTTTCTGTTTCACTCAGAACGCCTACAGAATTGGTAAAAGGTTGTATATATGAATTACTATTTTTGGAAATTATAGTATTATAGGAAACAAGATTAGATATATATCATTTTGATACAAAGTTGTCATGGTTTTGCTTTCTGTGAAATACTGGTGGGACAAATATTAAAACATGCTTCTGGTACTTGATTTAAAGTTACTCATAACTAAATGAAGTACCTGTCTGGAAATATCTATGGAATCCAGACCAAGGGTTTTCAAACAACTTCCGTAGCTCCATATAGTCAACATGTCTTAACTTCTTACCTTTCTGTTCTCCGTGAAAGCTGAAACAGGTATGTGTGATGTGGTTATGGTTATATGGTTTCCTCTTTTCTTATTCATAGTGTTTGGCACATCTGCAACTGAGATAGTGAATTTGGATTAGATTCAGGCCTCTAATTTGGAGAACCTCCACCTGGAAGCATAGAGGTAGATTTTATGTAGTGCAGAACATTCTTTTTAACATTAAGTAATGTACATTGAATATTTTAGACTATTTTGAAACATTTGTTTGGGCTGACTAAACAAGGTAATTGGAAAAAATATAAACCTGTGGCATTGTAGTGTAATGTAGTGGTAAATTAATCCTGTGATAAATTGTCGTATCAGTGAATAAGACTTACTTCTTCCATCCTACTAGAATTAGTAATCTTACAATGTAGCTGTAAAGCATATTCTAAGACAAAACCATTGTTATTTATATGAGCATATATATTTTTCTTGAGCTAGTATTTTAATTTGTACTCTGTTGACATTGGCCAGTATCTCAGGAGTACTGGTGTGATTAAAGATTCGCAAAAAAGGGACCATCTTGGTGAGGCTACAAGTTTTGTAAAATTACAGTGTGCTTTGAAGTCCTGAATCTGTTGTTTTGGATAGAGGAAGAATGTAGTATAGAATTGTATTGTTTATATATAAATGTTAGCATTTGTATTACCTTGACAACCTGAAACACTGGACTTGAAGTGGTTCTGTTTTGTTAGGCACTCTGTGCAAACTGTGACGGTGTCAACTACGCTCTCTTCAATAGCAGTTTTAGCAGACTTCTGAATTTTCCACATCAGCCTGTTTCCTCAGTACCATTTATGACTGATTTCTATCTTTAGAATAAAATATTTATTATGCAGTTATATGTTATTCTTTGTAAATTTTATACTTTCGTAACAGGGAGAAGGTGGCAGGTGTTGATTTTTGTTGCTTTACTTAGAGCCTTGAGAGGAGTGCTGAGGTGAGTCAGAAATGTCTGGGGTAGCTGCTGTTCCTTCTTTCCTGCAGATACCTACTGCATTGCAATGGAAGGGGGTGAGAATACTTTATTTATAGCAGTGGGAAGGAGGGCAGTGCAGGAGCTTTAGTGCCTTAGTTGAGTGTAATGGTATACTTGCCAAAACGTGGCTGTGTGCTGAGGGGAAGTGGGGGCTAAGGAGGAGAGACAGTGTTAATGAGAAAAAGAAAACAGAAAGAAGCAGATGCTGGTTCAAAGTTCATCATTTTCTGTTTTGCTTCCAGACCCTATTAGAACAATCTGCATACATCTGTGTAGGCTGTTTGTATTGTAGTGATTTGTTACAGCTACTCAAGGTGATTTTTGATGTAAACACGCACCTTTTTCTACTGCTATGAAATAGAAACAGTGCCCTCTTTAAAGGTTAGGGAAGCAAATGTGTGTACATCATATCAAAGTCATGCACTGAGTTGGTATTAGTGTCCTAAGATGTAGGAACATGGAGAATGACTTTAAGTATTAAAACCAGAAAATACTTCAATTAAAACAAATAAACCTTCAGGTCAGTGTCTCTTGCACTTAACTCTTTCTATGAAATTGTAGTTCCACATTTATCATACCAGTTTCAAAACTTTTATTTCTATGGGTTTAGGTATAGTTCAGAGAAGTGTATCATTTTTGATACATCTTATTCAATCCAGCAAAACCAAAATAAAACAGATAGTCAGTTATTCCCAGAATGACTGAAGTAACAGATTGGTTTTCTTAAAGCTAGTCAAAGTCTATGACATAGAGATGGAGATGCATTTTTACAGAGTATGCTGTAAATTGGGGTAGTCATATACCCTACTTCTGTCAATGGCAGTGTTTAAATGACTACCTTGAAATGACCCACAAGTGAGTAAGTGTTTTGAAAAGGTTTGATCCATTGGGTGATAAGTACGAGGTACCATCTGTGAGGTGGGTGGAACAGCACCATATTCACTTGAAGTTGTTTTAAACAGTAAAACCTGAGGCTTTGTCAGAGAACCATTGGTCATGAGTGTTTCTGGGTCCAGCATACAGGAAAACACCGGATTGCCAGGATTTGTGCAGAGAGGCAGAGGAGGAGGTTGGTTTTGCTCCGTGTTTGGACTTGATGGCAGTTTCTCAGCAGAAGTCATCATCTTTCCCTGCAGGGGAGACAGATTTTACTTCAGCCTTTCAAACAACGAGGCAAAGCATTTCATGTTTGTTAAATGTTTGTGGTCAGGGCAAATGTTGCTCAAGATGTGTATTGAAACAGATGCACGGTGGAGGGTGAGGAACTTAACACTGCTGACTTTTGACCTTATTTAGTAAACTGTGGACAGTGATAAATGGACTTGTGATGACTATGAACTATAGTAAAAACTGGAATTTGCGTCAATTTCCGCATTAGCGATAATCTTGAGCATAGAAAATACCTTAAAATGTGGCAGAAATAATTAGTATGGATAATAAAAATATGAATAAGAGTAAAAATATAGTGAGGCTTTGTGGATGCGTTGTTTTGGTTTTGACATTTCCTTTTCTAATAAAGAAATATGTATGCTAAAACAGAGCCCTAAACAAACCTCCAAATGACTCTACTCCCTTGCTCATATTCACATGCATGCGTTTTTTTTTTTCTCCTCTGTGGGGAGTGAATTAAGATGACGGATACTTGGTAGCACGTTCATGCAAAGTGCTCTAACGCGGTATTGATGAGCGTGGGGTAAAATGGCACTGAATGAGGTACCTCCCTTAGTTTTTCCGAGCCAGCCACGCAAGCCCTCCTCTTAGGAGGCGCAATGAAATCTCTTTTCTCTATGTCTCGGTCACTTAAAAGATGAAGAAAGCGCTGAAGTTGCTAGCTTAGCTAAAATTCAAGTAAGAAATTCTGCCTTTTCCTTCGCTGTGTTTATTAACGAGGCCTGTTGTCGTCTCCCGTTTGTTTTTTGCGCCGGTAGCGCAGCCCTGCTGGGCCGAGACCGCTGGGCCTTGGGCCCTGCTCTGCGCGGCCCGTTGGGGGGGGGCGGGAACTACCTTACCTCTGTCGCGGGCGGCCCTCGGAAGCCTCCGCTGCTGGGAAACTTTCCAAATTAGTTAATTCCCCGTCCTCCACTCGAAGGATCAAGTCTTCCTAGCCCGCAGGCAGNGGCCCGGCCCCGAGCGCCGGCCTTTGCCAACTTCCTCCTCTTTCATCATCCGCCTCCGTCCCCCCGGCTGATGCAAGGTGTTCTCTCTCATAAATGGTGGTGGCGGGGCCGCGGCTGCAGCGCCCGGCCCGGGGTGGGCTGGGGTCCGGGAGCGGCGCTGGGCTGGCTGGAAGGCACGGCGGGGGGGGTGTCTTTATGGGTTGCTGAGTGTGTTCACCGAGAAGAACGGCGCTTCGGGGACGAAATTACACCACTGTGTGGAAATAATAAACTTGCCCCAAACCCCTGAGGTATGATGCTGCTGCTGCGTGTTTTTATTTTTGCTGTGCAGCAAAGAAGCTACTGTAGAACGGAACTGTGAGTTTTTGCTTGGAATGACAGCACAGCAAACTCTAAAGAATGCCAGTTCCTGTCAGTGCCTTATTATTCCTGGTTTTGTTTGTCAGTGCTTATTGAGTTTTTTTTAGTCTAGGAGATTCTCTGAAGATGGAAGAACTTGTTTAGATGGGAGTAGTTATTCTTTGAGGCTCCTATTTATTCAACTTCACAGTGGATAAATAGAATGTGATAGGTATTATGCTGTCAACAGTACATATGGCTGTAAACTTACACACCTTATGCTTCTGGTTTGCCTTTTACTAAGCTTAGGAAAGTAGTTCACACGTCTGATTGCCAGACCCCTTCCCCTCGCCCCCAACAAAAATACATAGAGGTTGAACTCTGAATATAATGGATATTCATTTTGTCTAGTTAGAAATTTAAAAGGGGATGTCACTGTGAGCATAGGACATTTGTGGGCCTAGAATCAGCTTTGTAGTTTCAATTGGAGCGTAGAAGAACTTGAACTGTAACTTTCTTTTGAAAACTAGTGGCAATTAAGGTATTTAGTGAGAAGCCAAACCAGTGAAGCTGTCTCTGGAGGGTGCGTTTTTCCTTTTTTTCAATCTTTCCTTCTGCCTTGGCCCGATATACAGAAGATGTGGAATACTCTCCTGTATCCTTCAGTTGTCCCTGCTGTTATTGGACAACAGCCCTCTTTATGTTAGGAAGCTTGCAGGCTTCCTGTCTGTTTAATTCCTGACTTGTTTTTGTAATAGCTTGCATTCAGGAGGACAGTGCCAAACATATCCAGCACTCTTGGGAGGGTAAGAAAAACCTCCTGGTTCTTAGTGGGTCTCTGTCATTTGGTGGTGGAGAATATAAGCAGGTGAAGATTTTGTGAGTAGGTCAGTTTGGTCATTGGGCTCACATTAGCTTTCCCTATTTCAGTTTACTAAAGGGACTGTATTTGATCTCAGATTTAATTATGACTATGTGTGTTAAGTTAATCTTTTACAGAAATTAGTTCTAGCCAGTGATTGAAGTTTAGGAACGCTGCACCTAGGTATTTTTTTAATTTAAGCTTTTTAGGCTGTTTTACTCTTTTAGAGCTAGCTAATGATTATTAATAGAATACTTTACTTTTGATAACTGTTTCACACATGTATGTGTGCTGTGATGAACGTACTTGTACGAATATAGGCAACCTAGAGATACCCTTCAGTCTAGTGCCGTGCTATCTGTCTTTCATCTTTGATAAATTAAACAGTTCTGCCTGTAAATCCCAACGATTTTGTCATTATTCTTTTTTATTCTATTCTTTTTCTTGGTATTAAAAACTTTTTTTTTGGAGATTGATCACCTGTATGCAGTTAAATGTACAGTATTAATGTAATATTCTGGTTGAAAAAAAGATAAGTGAGGCCAGCAAGTAATAGAAAATAATGATTATTTGTCTGCTTGTTCCTCTGTTTTCTTTTTTAATGTTTTTTGATTATGCCGATATGCATACAGTTAGGTCCTGAAGCTTTAATTTGGGAAGGGAAGACAGGTGATTAATGCTTCCTGGTGCCTGAGGCTGTGGCTGTGTATTCAGTAGAATTGGTTTTATGCCCTGCTCCATTATCTGTCAGTCTGTGATCTGGCTGGAGAGGGAGAGCAGGATAGATGATGAAATGCTGAGTTAGCTAGAGGAAGAGAGACGTTAAAATGTTCAGCACAGAGTCTGCTGTTAAAACCTGCTCTTTCCAAATTTGTAAATGCACTTGTATCAACAGGACAGTTTTTGGCCTATTAAAGTATTTGCATTATGTGACTTCATTGTTTTTCATCTGGCACTGAGATGCACTAAGACTGGAATTGCCGTGTTATGAAACCACAGCCTGAATTTCTTCCCCAGGGAGATCAGACTCGCTAGTAAGGACTGGGTGGCTGCCTGTACTATATTTTTTGTGGTTATGCATGAGGCTTGGTTTTCAACGGCAATAAATTTGGTACTCTTAGGATTGCTCTATTCACTGAAATGTAGAGTAATTAAATGGAGATGTTTTTATACTGAGGAGAATTCTTGAAAGATAATTTCAGATCACCACTACTGTTTTTGCAATGTAGCCAGCGACATTTCTGATGGGCAGCAAGTTCTGGTGCTGGTAGTTACCTTCCTCCAAAAGGAATGTTGCTGCTGAATGCATGGTCACCTTACCTGAAATAAAAGCCCTCAAAACCAAAAGTAGTTTAGAGAGGATATACTGCTTTATTCGACATCGGGTGCTAGGGGGGAACCCCACAAATCTAGCATACCTTACCAGGGATATTCACCCATTATTTATACACAAAATATTCTCATTATTCTGCCTACCTAATACATAACTCCACCTAGGCTTACATATTCAGCAGGATGACTGAATAGTCTTTTTACTCATGTGTTGGCAAAACACTTCGGCACAAATGTGAATGTCTCAGTGGTCGTTTGGGTAAGGAGACCCTTCCTCACATAATCCTTTTAAGGTATTGAGTCATCTCAGGACACTAAAAGTTTGCTGTAAGTTTGCCGACTTCATGAAGATAATAAGGATGTTGTTTGAAGCAGCCATATCTCTATCCTAATCGGTATAGGAGTACTTACTTGACATATAGAAGAACCTTGAAGTGATTAACTACTTCTGGTTGTCTCCTCATTATTACTATCTGTAACATCAGCTCAGTGATTATCTATTTTTTTNTCTGTAACATCAGCTCAGTGATTATCTATTTTTTTTGTACCCAGTAAG
>VXBO01000008.1:54857-81718 GCA_013400135.1 Rhinoptilus africanus | reverse complement strand
GGGGGGGGGTGGGGGGGGGGGGGTGAAGGCATGTTTGGGTTTAGGAGGGGGGTGTCTGGTGGGGTGGCTGTTCTGGGGCTCCCCCCAAATTCTGGCCCCCAGGACATGAAGAGCGGAGCACAGCCAGCCCCCAACCCCCCCTCCCCCCAAAATAACTCAGGGCTTCATTGTTTTGCCCCCAGCTCTGCTTGGATCTCCTTGATGCCAGGGGTGGGAGCATCCCAACATCCCCCAGCCTCAGCTGGGAGCCGGGTCTCCCCAAAACCCTCATGCTGCGGAGCGGGGGGCCAAGGCTGGAGCAGCCCCAGGGTGTCCAGGGGGCCACCCTGCAGGGTCCCAGGGTGCTCCTGCACCTCAAACACCGAGACAGGCTCTGCCCATTGGCACTGGGCTCCACCGGGACAGGAGAAGACCCCCCCCGGCACCCAACCAAAGCTCACCGGGATGGTGACCACCTCCAAGACCCGCTTTTGACCCCCACCATCCATGCAGGCACCGTCCAAAATGTCCAGGGCCAACGAATTCCCTTCTACCACCCTAAAAGCAGAGAACCACGACGGCTCCGAAGGACATCGGCCACCAGGACAGCAGGGCCGGGGGGTGTCCCCAGAGCCCTCGGCTTGCTCCATCTTCATCCCACCTTCCCAGCTCTTTTCCTTTTCGTAACCACTCCCTTGTGCAGACATAAATGTGGTAACGGCTTGCACTTGTTTAGACTCTGCTTCGGTTGCCGTGCGCCGTAACTTCTTCCAGATGTGTCCGGCTCTTTGCATAATGTCGCCGGAGCCACGTCCCGCCTGTGCCGGGTTTATTTAATAGATTTCTGATTTATTTTTTTTTTTTTAAATGCCCTTCCTTGCTCTCAACCCTGCTCCGTTCTACCAGGAAAAAATCCTGGCCCGCACCACCAGCACCTCTCCCCCCTCACAAAGGTTGTCGTGAGACGAGCGTTTGGCCCGTCCAGCATCTCTCCTACCCTGGAAACGTTTCCAAAAGCTACATAAGCTCCTGGAAAACACCCGGCCGAGACGCGGCCAGCGCCGGGGTGAGGGTGAGATGAGGCTGGAGGTGGGAGCTCAAATTGCTGCGGCACCTTCATGAACGTGGCCAAGGAAACCAGGGAGCTCCAGAGCTTGGAGCCCTCGGAGCTCTGAAGCACGCAGGTCTGCAGGGACAGGCAGGGATGGTCAAAGCCCTGATGCCACTCTGCTGGGCTCACCATGAAGTCCTTGCCTTTGGGGAGATGCTGAGCCCAACGCTCACATGGACACCTGGCCTTGGCCAGACATTTTTTCCTTCCTGAGGTGGGAGAAGCTGTTGCCGTGGTGGCCACTGCCACCAATGCAAGGGGAAATGTCCTGGAAGGGGCACAACCAATGACACATTTGGGTGAAACACTTTATTTGACAAGAGGGACTACAGCAACACCCCCAAGAGATGAAGCACACGTGGTTTCGTTGGCCACAATAACCCATGGGTTCACGTGGAATTTGCCAAAACAACTTTCTGAAGTTCCCGGCAAACCTCACCCGGTCCAGTTTGGTGGGATCCCACCTAACCTGCTCTGGTGGCTTTGCTGTGCTGGGGTCTTGCACGTGACCGATGCAGCACAAGGGCTGCGCCAACCCACTTAGGCCACCTCTTCTTCTGCTCCCCATCCCACCGTGCAAGGGCCAAGCAGGGTGACACCTAAGACGCTTCCCCATAGGTGAAGGTTAATGGGGCACGAGGACAACTGATCTTGTGTGGAAGCTTTTTTTCTTCAACCACTGGTATTTCTGGAAGGGGGAACTCCAAGCTCTTGGTGCCTTCACGTAAAGATCTGGAAGGTCTGGAGTCTTCCTGGCGTGGTGCGGGCTCGGAGATGGCTCTGCCGTATCTTGCACGGTGTCGTTGACCAAGGAAAAGGGAGTGACCAAGGAAAGGTTGACAGGGTCCAGCTTACCACAGAGGGTAAGGAGTTCAGGGTAAGGGCCACAGGGGTCTGCAGTTCAGTTCAGTCGCTGTTAGGGAATGGGTTCTCCAGCAAGAGGGAAGCTCTGGAGAAACTGGTAAACAAGGAGCACGTGGAGGGAGGCCCTGGTGACACAGGAGAAGTGCTGAGTCTCCTCCCTGCTTCTTTCCAGCAGTGGTGCCTACAAAAGGGACATCTCCTGTAGCTTTCCCTCTTCCTTTCTTTTGCTGGGCCATGGGACAGCAACCCAGTGACTCTACAAGGTCATAAGGGGTCCTACAACGAAGGACCAGCCACACGTCAGGGACTGGAAAACATTTAGGGAAACCAGAAGTTCGTATTTCCTTGCTATCCCTGATTCATTTCAATTTGCATCTCCATAGCTTCCGTCTTCTCCAAGAGAAGCATCACCAAGGACAAAGGACAAGAATAAAACTGACAGTCTGTAATACCTCAGAGAGCTTTGAGTTTGTGAGTTTGCAAGAGCCTGGAGGTATTTAAGACGTGTAGACGTGGTGCTTAGGGACATGGTTTAATGGTGGACTCGGTAGGGTTAGGACGACGGTGATCTTAAGAACCTTCTCCAGCCTAAATGATTCTGGGATTCTATGAAGAACCAAGTGGACCTGAGGTATCTCGGAGGTCATACCATATCCTCTCGCTGGCTCTGCCTGCCTGGGCTGGATCCATTGCTTTAAGTGCAACAACCATGCTCTGCTGAGCATCTTCTGTAGGCTGGAAGTCCCACAAAAGATGGTCCAGGAGACGGTGCGGTGGGCTTCCTTGGTGTCCGCCCCTCCTGAGCCAGTGCCGAGCCCCCACCACGTCAGGGCCTGCATGTGGTTGGGTTAAGCAGGAGGTGGAAGAGCCCTCCTGAGTGCCATGGCCTCACCCATGGGACACAGGATGGAGGCTGGGGACATGATCAGCCTTTCAGGGATGTATCAGTCCTCTTCAATATATCCATCAGCGACCTGGATGAGGGGACAGAGTGCACCCTCAGCACATTTGCTGATGGTACAAAGCTGGGAGGGGTGGCTGACACCCCGGAAGGCTGTGCCGCCATCCAGAGAGACCTGGACAGGCTGGAGAGTTGGGCAGAGAGGAACCTTATGAAATTCAATAAGGGCAAGTGTCGGGTGCTGCACCTGGGGAGGAATAACCCCCTGCACCAGTACAGGTTGGGAGCTGACCTGCTGGAGAGNGCGTTCCTGTGCCCCCTGCTCTAAGGTGACCCTGCTCTGGCAGGGGGTTGGACTAGATGATCTCCAGAGGGCCCTTCCAACCCTATGATTCTGTGATTCTATGGGCTTAGCAACTGGTTTCCGCTCAGCAGCTGGTTTTCTGAGCAGGCGTACAGATCATGGAAAAGAAGGGATCAAATCAGGCCGAGAGAAAGAAAAAAAAAAAAATAAAGGGGAAAGCAAGAACATTCCTGGAGGCTCTCTGGCCTCGCTCCCTCCAACCTCCTGAGAGGAGGAGGAGGAGAGAGACAAAACAAAAGGCACAAGAAAAGAATGAGCCAGAGCAGCATTAACACGAGGGTTGCAAGGTCCAAAGCAAGCAGCCTGGTGATGCAAGAGGGCAGGCCCCTTCCCAAAAACCCGTCAGCTTTCGGAGGAGACGGGGGTCCTGCAGAAAACGCTGCCCTTTTATGGCCAGGCGAGGAGGGCCATGGCGCGGGAGCCTGCCCTACTAAGGGAAAACATCTCCCACTTGGTGTCTGCAAGGAGAACACCCACAGCGTGAGTATAGACAAGCTCTCAAAGGACGACTGAAATACTGCTGCTTCGTGTTGACCCCAATTCTTCTCTTTTTTTTTTTTTATTTTTTTTTTCCCCCCTCTGATTTCTCCCTTCTGCCTCCAAAGCAGGGAAAAAAATAATAAATTATCTTCAAAATAAAGCAATTATTCAGGCAGGGCTGGCTGGTTTCAGGTGACACCCTCACAGCACGGTGTGGGGATCGGGTTCGGAAAGGTCGCCTGAGGATACGGGTGAAGTCCCCGAGCGGGAAGACCTTCGCCCGGAGCACGTTCTCCTTCCCGCAGGCAGCTGTCGGCAGGCGAGCGGCGGCCGCGCCGGTGTTTATCATCCCCTGCGCGGTTGGAAGGGCTGCGATCCAAGCCGGGGAAGACGTCGTTACTCTACTCTTAAACACGACGGCGTGTGCCAAGTTCATCCATCGGCCGCTGCGAATCACAGCCCGGGCTGACCCCGGCATCTCGCTGCCCGACAGGGAGCCACCACCTCCCAAAGCCTCAAAATACACCTTGATCCAAGTCAGGCCGTATTTTCCTTTCGAGGGGTCACAAGTTCACCGGGAAGAGCTTTTTCTCTTCGGTTGGTGGAGCCAGGGAGGGGATCCCACCCTACAAGTAAGGCGGAAACCCGTCAGAGGCTCTAGTCAAGCTCTTGAATTTGTATTTTCTGTATTTCTCATGCACCCAGTAATTTGCCCATCCAAAGGTATCTGCTGGATCCAGCAGCAGCCAGGTTTTAATTCTCAGAGAAGCTCATCTTGGATTCTATGTCCTGTTTTCTACCAATTTTGTAATAAACAGATTTAATTTTCTACGTTAGGAAGAAACTACTTCCTACGTTAGGCAACGTTAGGAAGTTTACTTACAACTCTTGAATTACAGCACGGTGATGAGAAAACCCAAGTATTAAAGAAATCAGAGGAGGAAGGTGGAGACACCTCCCCATACACGGATTCCCTGCAAAATATTTCGCTTATTTTAACCCTAGAAAAGAAATCACAGGATCGTGGGTTAATGTTGGAAAGGGTCTCCAAAGCTCCCGTGGTTCAATGTCTTGCTCAAAGCGGAAGGTGTCTCATCTTTTTATTTCCTCACTGCTCTCCGAGTGCTCAATCCAAGGACATGGACCAAAGAGGAACCGTAACCCATATCCTTCATAGCCCAAAAAGCTGCTGAACATCAAGAAATACTTCTTGGGTACCAAAACCTAGCAGGAGGTGAGGCTGTGATGGGTCTCTTCGTGCTGCCTGGCTAAGCCTGGCTCTCGTGTCTTTGCATCCCTTGTGTGTTGTTGGTCTTTAAATAGGCATCAACTCATTAGTAGGACTCGTTAGAATCAGTGCTGCAAAAACACAGCACCAGAACGGGTGCCTTGGGGTATTTTTTCCAGGTGGGTCATAGAATGGGTCACCTAAATGCCTTATGTACACAAATCCACTACATATACAAATAGGATATAAGGGAGGAGAGCACAGTGGCGTTGACGTTACCCTTCTTTTTGAGCTGGTCCTGCTTGTACCTGGACCGAGTTATGACAGAGCATTGCCAGGTCTTCGTTTGGGGGGGAAAAAGAGGTTATTTTGAGATTTCAAGTGTTACTTAACTGCAGGTTTTAAGATCGAGGCCTCTGCGCTGGATGCATCAAGCAAGCCAAGCCAAGCAACCCAAGCCAAGTTGTCCTCACTGCTGTTGCGTTTGAGAAACAATCTCTATTAACAACTCCACTTGGCAGTTTCATCATTTTGGGGAGCGAAATATTTTTATTCTCCCACCAGGCCTTTCTCCAACCATTGGCTACTGCTTTCTTGCATGAACAATTTAACTCCTGTTACATTCAGAGCACTGGACAAAAGTAAACTCAATAAAATTTGACCTTTTGCATGAAAAAGCACATGGATTCGATGTTCTAGGTGGGAAAACGACAGGATTTTATAAATTTTTTTTTTTTTAAAGCCCTCGACAAGGCCAATAAAGAAACTCAGTTGCCACAGGACTGGAGCAAAGGTCCTTTTATCGCTCAAAAGCTGGTTAAAAGACAAGAAGTAAATGGTGGGGCTTTAATGGACTCTTTTCAGGATGGAGGGAAGTCCATGGTGTGGTTCACCAGAGACAAAGCCCAAGGTTTTATAACATCCTCACCAGCAAGAGGAGGCGTAAGAGCAGACCCACATCTCCGTATTTGCAGGTGAGATCCTCCAAGGTCACCAAGAGGCACGCTGATGACAAGCAACCCCAGAAGTCTCTCAAAACAAGAAAAAGCAGAGAAGAAAGTTTCAAGTGAGCTTTGGCACAGGAATACATAAAGTCTGGAGGAAAAAGGTCTAAACTATGTTTGTGTGATGCTGAGGTTGGAACCAGCAGCTAGAACCGAGATCTCGGATTGCCACCAGCAGCTCTCTGAAATCACCGGCTCAATGCGCGGCCAAGGTGTGTTCGAGGTGGCAGCCAAAAAAATCCAAGAAACGGTTATTTCTCTGCCTTCCCTGAGCACGTCCGACGTTCAGGGCATCACTTTGCTGCTGCAGAAAACCCTGGTGCATCCGCATTTCGCCTATTCCGTGTGGTCCTAATCTCCAAGGTGAGCATGACGGTGTTGGAGAAGCAGAAAGAAGACCAACTAACATGACTAGTGGGATGGGGCAGGTGCTTTACCAGGTGAGATGACAAGCTCAGGACCTTTCAGCCTGGAGAAGGGGAGGGTGTTGGGAGCTTACGAGCAAGGTGCCGCAAATCAAAACTGTTACTCAAAGGAGCAGGAGATCAGTTTAAAACAAATAACAAAGTCCTCCTTCAGTCAGCAGGCTGTCCCAAGAGCCAAATATGTCAATAGATTCTAAGAAGGGTTGAAGGAATTCATGGGCAATAGGTCTGTCAACTGATACTAGAGGGAACGGGCAGGCTGGTACCTACCAAAGCCCACAGAATTGTCTAGGTTGGAAGGGATCTTTCAGATCATTGAGTCCATCCATTAACCTAACACTGCCAAAACCACCACTAAACCATGTCCCTCAGCACCACATCTGCCCATCTTTTAAATACCTCCAGGGATGGTGACTCCATCACTTCCCTGGGCAGCCTGTTCCAATGCTTGATAACCCTTTCAGTGAAGACATTTTTCCTGATATCCATCCTAAACCTCCCCTGGCGCAACTTGAGGCCATTTCCTCTTGTCCTATCACTTGTCCCTTGGGAGAAGAGACCAACCCCCCGCCCCAACCTCCGTGATGCGATGATTGTCAACGCAGGGAGAGTAGAGGGGAATGAACTGAAGATACTTTACCTCGCATGTTCTCCTGAAATATTATCTCCTCTTGCTGCTGGAGAAGACTGTTAAACTACTAGATAAACTTACAGAAAAATGGCGCGGTTGACTGGACCAGACTCTTCCAAACCCATCCATCTGCACTTGGATTAGTACTTATCACCTCTAGACTTCACCAAGAAGGAGCAATAAGCTCCAGTCCTTATCCAACCCATAGCTAAAATGTGGTTCCTGCATTGCATCATGCAAACTTAAAGGCTGAATTTCTGCGACAGCTCCGAAAAGCTTCGGTGTCACCTACAAAGTCACGTTCGCAGCGCAGCGATGGCTTTGCTTGTTGACGAGCCAGGTGTGAAAGCTGCATGGGTCTTCCCAGCACGGGGCGCGCAGATCAAAGGCATCTTTACATACCAAAGGGTAACGCGGTGAGAAAGAGCATTTCATTAGTCAGGAAGTTATAAATTGATACCTTGATTGAAATAATTATCAAGAATTACAGGAAATACACGGAGATGCATTTATATTCAAGAGAGTCTTCAGGGAGCAACTTTTTCTTCAACTTTGCCCCAAATCGGAGTTTCTGTTCAGGGATGCAGCACATCAAAATGAAGTCCCACCATTCAGACCCCCCCACACCAGTCCTGCCTTTTAGCGATTTTCTTCGAACAAACCAGATTCTTATTTTTTTCCTCAGATAATCTTGGGTAAGGAGTCATTCTGAAGACTGCCAGGGAAACGCTGCTACCTGGTGGAGTTGCAAAGCAGATGAGTGTGAACTGCAGTAATTTCAATGCCCCTTTGCTCCCCTCCAGCTTTTAGGTCCCCGGAATCCACGGGGAACAATTCCGTCACAACAGGGATATAAATTGGTAATGTGAAAGACAAGAAAATGCCTTATTCCATAAATAGTCATATATAGAAAAAAATGGGAATTTTCCTCCTCTGCCTAAGCCATGGAAAACAGTCCCCCAAACAAAAAAGTTGCCAGGGTGAAGATCGCACCGAAATAATCTGATTTATATTAGCGCTAAAAAAAAATATTAAATGCTGGTATCCTCTATTCAAGGAGGATGCAGAAGGATATTCAGCAGAGAAGGTCACAGGGGCGAAGCAGAGGCCTGGAAAAGATATCCAAGGGTGAAAAGCTCAGAGAGCATGTACCACCACTCAGCTTTTCAAAGATAAAGGTACAGGGAGGATTAGAAACACAGTTTCCGAGGGCAACTACGGAAAACAAGCAAGAGGCCTCTTCACCCAACGTTTTGTCTGACCCAACATCCAGAAGCTCAAGTTGGACAAGCTGAAGTTGAAATTAAATTAAGAGGCCAGCCCCTGCTCACGTCGCCACGTCCCCAGAGCGGCTGGAAGAGGAGCGATGGCAGGTACAGATGCCATGAAGTCTGAGCGCTGGAAGGAGGGAACATTGCTCGGAGGAGTTATTTATGATCCGCCGGGAAACCGAAGAGATGCACAGCCTGGAAGTCCCTGGGGATCTGTCCCAGGCCTGGTACTGCTCAAAATATTTTTTTAATAATTACTTGCATGAATAGAAAATTTGCTTCTTACAGCTGCAAATGATACCAAGCCGGGAGGGACTTGAAGTACTTTGGAGGATGGGCTGGAACTTCAAAACAGTCTTGACACATTAGAGAAATAGCCTGGAAAAAAAAAAAATAGGCTGCAATTTAGTAGAAACAAAGGGAAAACTCGCTGCTTGTGTAAGAACAGTTGAGCTGCAGAGCACAGGGAGCGGGGATGCGGCAAGGGAAGGCAGAGGGGGGAGCGCTTCCCTGCCTGGATGCCAGCAGTTCTCCTTGTGCTGCTGCGAAAGCAGCAAAGGCAGGCGGGGAGACGCAAACATTGCCAGCAGGAGACGCGGAGCCACGCTATAAATCCACCTGGCACCACGAAACCTCGGCTGGACAACGCTGTCCACTTGGGTACGGTGATTTGGGGAGGTTATGGGCCGGTTGCAGAGTCCAAGAGATGGTCAGATCTAAGACGCTGGAAAAAAAAAACCCACAACCAAACACAAAACCATCCCAAAAATACCCAAAGGACTTGAAGCTATTTAGGCCAGAGAAGACTGGATTTGGGCAAGAGCTAGTACAACCCTTTTATGAGAATTTAAGGTGGCCTTTTTCCTTCTACTCCATCACGGTTTGGGCTGGGTTGGCCAAAGACAAGACAACAGATGCTCTCCCCCACCCTCTTGCTCTGCTCCACCCCAAACCAGGATGCACTTAAATGTTGGAGTAGAAGGAAAAAGGTCATTCTCTTCCTCTCTGGCTGTGAGAAGTAGCGATGGGCTTGAGGGGCAGCAAAGGAGCTTCAGTTTAGCCATCAGAAAATATATTTTAATTTTTTTTTCAGAGCGGGAAGAGTTCAGGCAATTTTGGTTTTGGCACTTCAGCTGCTGAATCTCAGCGCTGGTGATTTTTACAGATAGGCTGGGTGAGAACTACTGAGATTTATACAGACAGAGATGATCCTGGCCCTGGGGAGGAGGAAACGGTGCTGAGAAGGTCCCTTTTTTGCTCTGTTCTCAAGTACAAACTTTTTCTGAAAGGTGTTGGTTCAAAGACGTTGATAGAAATGAAAGCCGATCGTGGAATCTGTGCAGTTTCCTGCAGGACGTCTGTAGGAAATCCATCGCTAAGGCTGGACTTCACCATCAGTACAGGTTGGGTTTTTGGCAGATAGAACTGTTTTAATACAAATTTAATTTTTTTTTGGCTTTGTTTCCCCCCTAGTTTAATGGAAAAAAGTAAAGTGTGTATCACACTGGGCATTGCTACATTCAGGAAATCTAAAATCACACCGAGGCGCAATGAGGCAGGTTCATCTGTTATTAGCTCACATTCCCAGATTGACTCCTGGTGACCAAGTTACCCTTGGAGACCTCTCATTTCCCTAATAACCCACACTGCTGAGCTCAGGAGGGAATCGCATCTTCGCAGCCCACCTGTGAGCTCATGAGAGTGGAGAATTGCTCCAGATAATACAAGGTGACTTTGCTGGTATGGACCAAGGTCCATCTCAAAGTCTTAGGTAACGCTCTGCTCTCCAGACCATCTTTCCACAGATGAGAACATCAAGTACTGGATATCCTCCCTCTCCCTTGTTTTTTTGACTCCTTAAAATGAGTAACTGCTGGTCACAAGGAAGAGATTTAAGCNTGCGGGGGGGTCTCACCAGAGTGGAGCAGAGGGACAGAATCCCCTCCCTTGCGGGCAGAGGTGAAGGAGAGGCAAGGTCCAAGGTCAAGAGAGCTTCAGAGCATGGGCTGAAGGCTGTTAGTATTCAGCCAGAGTAGCAGGTCCTAGCAAAGTTGGTAGAATATGAGATATCTAGCATGTTCCCCAAAATTTTGTCCAAGCCTCGGTGCCAAATAGCAATGCCGCTTGCAGAGGGGCCGCTGCTCTGTGCCAGTGCCTAGGGGTGACACCAGCAGCCAACGCAGAGGACCCTGGGCTGCCCTGGCCGTGGGACACAATAAGGACCAATTGGTCCCTAGAGGAAAGACCTTGAAAATCAGTGAAATGCAGTGATCAGAGAACCACTGATAACTCAAAATACGAGCTAAGGACACTCAATGAAATTATCACACTGCATGTTACAGTAGAAAAAAAAAAAAAGAATTCCTCACCCCTAGGGTTATTTCTTTACAGGGCCGAAGTCATCAGAAACATAAAAGGATTTTAAAAAAAATATATAAATCCACAACTGCTTTATACAGCCATTATTAAACACAGTGGTTCACACAGAGACGTCGTAAAAGCCTGCAAAGCTGACTGAGAAAAGGATCATACATTTGTCTTCCCCTTTCCTTCTCTTTGTGCACCTTCTCTTGGTTACAACCGCTGCTACACTGCTTTGATTCCGGGACCTGACTTCTTTTAAACTAGGAAAGCTCCACAGGTGGCTCCACCAGAGCCCGTAGAGTCCCTGAAACAAGAGTCCTCTGTAGTTGAGGCTGCTCCTCAGCTTGAGCATATTTTCTGACAGCAAGGTGCATCAGGCCGGCAACGGCTCTAGTCTGAAACGAGTGGCACTTGGGTTGGCGACATCAAGGGAACATTGAGGGTGGGGGTTTGCCTGGGAAGAGCCATTCTCCCTTTCCCTGGAAGTTCTGCGACAGCGAGTATAAACATATAAACTTGACACGGAAGTTCTACGACAGTGAGTATAAACATATAAAATTGACAGAGCTACAGAGATTTAAAAGATGTCTTTATGCCAAATGAAGGTTTATGGGCAATAGGAAAAAGGGTAAGGATTTAAAACTGGATGAAGGGAGATCTAGATTAGATATCAGGAAGAAATTTTTCACTACGAGGGTGAGCCCCTGGCCCAGGTTGCCCAGAGAAGCTGTGGCTGCCCCATCCCTGGAGGGGTTCAAGGCCAGGTTGGATGGGGCTTGGAGCAACCTGGGCTGGTGGGAGGTGTCCCTGCCCAGGGACATCCAGGGAACTGGATGATCTTTAAGGTCCTTCCAACCCAAACCATTCTGTGATTCTATGAAACAGGCAGTCCACTCAACAGAATGGGTTTGCTTTTCCATTTTTCATTAAACATGCTTCTTCAACCAGCCCTTGAAGACCCAAAAGCCTCTATCGATTGATCTCACTGGTACATTCCCGAAAGAATCGGGTGTTTCTCTTGGAAGTGTAGCAATCACTGCCTTACCCTCTCCCATTCCCAAGGACCTTCCCAATCCTCCTCATGCTTCTCACGGCTCAGTTTCCAAAATGCACTCAGGAGAAGTTCCAGAGGCGCTGCCCAAGCAATGGGTTGGGTGGGCGAAGGCACCACGAGAGCAGAACTTCCTTGGCCTCTCTCCCAGGGTGCACAATGAGCTGGAAGAAAAAGGAAGCCTAAGAGGAAGGGCAGCCCCTTCCTGGCTGAATTAAGAAATTAATTAGGGAATTAATTAAGGGATTTTGCAGCCTAAGGGCAGGACTAGGATGTAATGCCAGCTCCAAGAGCTCGCAAGTGGCATTGAGCTCAGCACCCTCCACGTTAGACCACCCTTTGGGAAAGGAAAGTGTTGTTCTTGGGCTGCACCACGCTCTGTCAAGGGCAGATACACATCACAGCAGACATTTCAATTAATATCAAATTAATGCCCACCCCCTCCCTCTGTGCATCCACTTTTGACTCTGAAATATTACCTTCATTAAAAAAAAAACACCCCAGACCTGCCACAGACTGTCTGATTTCATGCAGGCGATCCTATCTACTTCAGCGGAGTTACGCAGACATTATTAAATTAATGACTAGATCCCTTTCATTGTCTATATTTTTTTAAACTGTTTTAAATTACAATGGTATTTTTAAATTTTTTAAAGCATTTTAAAACCAGGTGGAAAACCATTACTGTTTCACAACCATATAAAAAACAAAAATAAAATCATTTATATGGCTGTTAAGCAGGGGAGGAGCACGCGAAGCTTTATCTCCTCGTGATTTAAATCCCAGGCAGCGTTCCGTTTGGAAATGACACCAGATGGATTCCAGAGTGCAGCTCAAGGTCATCTAAATACTGCGTTCTGCTCCAAACTGTAAAGCACGATCCTCGCGAACCACACAAAGCCGTCCGCAGAAATTTAACACCCTGGCAGTGACCTGGGGATCTTCCGAGAGCACTTCCAACGCTTCTCACCCGCGAGGGCACAAACAGCCCCCGTTTAAAGGTGATGGAGTAGGAAGGAAACCTCTTGGCAGGTCGTTACCGTAGGAAAAGTGCATTTATGCTGTCGCTTTGTAAATACGTGCTTTATAAGAACTAGTTGGTTGACGGCCAGATGGTTCATTTACTATCAGGGCCTTATTCCAGCCAAGTTGCTCACCTGCAGATGGAGGCTGAAAGCTAGTTCCGAGAGAGCTGTACCATGATAGTCTGTGTACTGGGCACTGCATCATCTACTGCCAAAACAACCTCGGACACACAGAATCACAGGGTTGGAAGGGCCCTCTGGAGATCATCTAGTCCAACCCCCTGCCAGAGCAGGGTCACCCAGAGCAGGGGGCACAGGAACGCCTCCAGGCAGGTTTGGGATGTCTCCAGAGACGGAGACTCCACCACCTCCCTGGGCAGCCTGTGCCAGTGCTCTGCCACCCTCAAGGGAAAGAAGTTCCTCCTCATGTTTAGGTGGAACTTCCTGTGCTCAAGTTTGTGCCCGTTCCCTCTTGTCCTGTCCCTGGGCACCACTGAAAAGAGCCTGGCCCCATCCTCCTGACACCCACCCTTCAAGTATTTATAGACCTTATTTACACACAGACCTTATTTACAACTCTCCTGCTTTTGGGGTATTTTGGTTTTTTGATGAAACCACTTATACTTGAGTAATAATTCCCCTACATTGCAGGATTAAAGACTTATTTTAATAGAAAAAAAAAAATGTCACTACTGAGTAATAGATAAGCGGGTGCCAGCCATGCTATTTTTACCGCTCCGTGCCTCCTGCCTCCTCCCCGTGCTCCTGCTTGCTCAAGGGGATGGCTCGACCTCTACGGCAGAGGGTCCACAGCACCTGAGAGCGGCCTCCTCACGCCAAGGTTGCACTTCTGCGCTGAAGGCGGCCTTTTAAGCACAAAAAAAGAGACATTAGGCATTTAAAAGGAAGGTTGTTTTCCTTGTTAAAGGGTTAGTATAGAGACTGTTTTACAGCGCAGCACAGAGGTCCAGCATTTCTCAGGCTTATTTTTATCTGTTGCCTTTGACGTAGTGATTCACCCTTCCCCTGAATTATCATGTTTTACACCTTTCATCACTCTAGCTCATAGCACCTGGCATTCCTACTTTTTCTCGTGCCTCTTCCCCCAGGGCGCTGCTCCAAAGTTTGGGAAATGCCAGTTTAACCGGATCACGCTTAAGACTAAACCAAACAAGAACGAAACACTTCCACTTGTCCTTTTTACCTTAGACCAAGGCAATTAGCCTTTCCATTAGGACAGAGATGGGATTTCCAATGAAATCCAGTTTTTCGGGAACAGAAGGTCTCAAAGACTAATGGATTAGTCTGCTGAGCCATTACATCTGCTGACTCCAACTAATACCACGTTTCCAATATGCTGCGGAAATGATGTGGGAACGCGTATTCGGGGAAGAATATTTAGCAAAGTAGTTAAACCCAGCGCATTTAGAGATTTCCGTGTCGATCTGTTAAGTGTATCTTCCCACAAACCTTTTCTGTATATTGAGGAAATGGCAAGACCTCAAATCAATTGGAAATTTCAAAATATTTGTTCCACCAACAACTATTATGTAAACCCAGGACAGAGTCTCGCTGAGGAATCACGGATCACAATGTAGGTCAGGAAAAGTAAAAGCAACTTGTATGGAGTCTTGTAAGGGACAAAAGTGGATACAGAAATTGAAGTATATTTTTAATTTTCCTGCCTCAAGCAACTGATTTTTCCTGATCTAGAGAAAAACAGAATTTGCAGATATGTACAAAAGTTTATTTTACAAACAGCAACTACTTTTGCATAACAAAATTGCAAAAACATAGACCGACGTTAGAAAAACCAGCTCAAGGGTACATTTTCTATCTGAAGCACAATTTAACAGAATTCATCAAGTAAAAATACTCCCCCCCTCCCTCGCATCCCTCCCCAACCGTCTACCAGATGGAGTATAGTTCATAAAGCTTTAATTCAAGATATGAAATAGACAGTGGTGACATTGCAATAATTTTGGACATCCAAATTTAATTGATTGACTATATTTTTATTACCTTTCCCTGGCCTTCAAAATAAAAAGTCAGCTCAGATCTGAAATATGACAAAGTCTGATTCTGGAGTAATTTTTTCCCTCTAAGAAGTGTTGAACATCCGTGTTCATACGTGTGTATTTTGTTATACCACTAACCCACTAGGGTTTTTTTTCTCAGTAAGGGAAGAAACAAGTTACTTTTGTACTGAAAACTAGGAAACGGTAACAAACATTATCTTGAGTTTGCAATTAAATATTTGTTCAGGACTCTGAAATGGCTGCTACTGTTAGAAACATGCCTGTCAATGTGTACTGCCTTGAGTAATAAATGTACTTATTTTTAAAAAGCATAAGAAGCTTACAAAATATTGATTTAAAAGGATTACGTGCGCATGCTTTCATTGAACTACAAGAGTCAGACGGGTGTAAATCCAGAATTTTGGGTTCTTCTATAAAGTGAAAAAAAATCTGTGACAAATTCAGTTTTAGGAACCTGCGTACAAATGCCTTATTCAGCTGTTCACGGAGAGAAATGGAGGGCATCATTACAGTCTTCAAACTTCACTTTGAACTTTCTTTTCATGTTGCAGAAACGTACCAAAAGCTAATTTTGAATAGCTTAATTCAATCAAAAGAGACAGTATGAACTGACGCCTAAGCAAGAAATTACCACTTTTCATTTTCAAAGCTGCTGGGTCCTGATGAGATTTGAGAAAAAAGTAATTTTCAATATTTGAAAACATTTGAGAAAATGAAAGCATCTCAAGATATTACAGCAAGTCAGTAATGAAAACTATTATAATACAACAGTATTCATTAGCTCTAATAAAGCTATGTTAGTCTGGTTTCTTCACTAGACCCCACTTTTCAGGTTGTGTTATGCCATTAAAAAACTGTTTCTTAGTACTCAACTTCCTAAACACTGAAAAACTTTACAAATTATTGTAAATCAACTCAAACGGAATATTGCAAAAAAATTACTCAACGCTCTTCAGTTAAAATCTATGGGTTTTTTGCAAATCATTTACCTGTAACATGGAGCCATTTTTGGTATTAAACTTTACTCTTAAAGTACTGTCCATGCTTCTTATCAGGCAAACCAGTATTTTTGTAGTCATATCACTTTAATAATACATAGTTCAATATCTGCAATATCAATATCCGATATTCCCTATGGCAAACGGGATACATCTACAGACATTTGATAAAGGAACCATTATGGTTTGTTTACTCAAAAAATTATCATCACAGAAGTTGTTTTAAAAAGTGTTTTGGACAAACTCTGGATACACAGAACAGTTCACAACATTCCACTTCAAAACGTGTTGAAGTGTGCCACGCACTGTAATAGGAATTGAAGTGAAATTCAAAAAGTGTTTAGAAACACTTTATTTTTTTTTTTTAGACTCTTGAGAACGTTGCTGCATATCATAAAACTCACTTTAAACATAAAAGTTTAGACAAGTTGGATATTAAGATCCAAACTCATTCGTCATGCTTTTGCTCACGGCTTGTCAGTTTGACAGTTCCCACTGTGGATAATCTCAGCCGTTTCAGTAGAGTTGGGCAAGACCACAGGACGGGAAGGATTAAGACAGAGCGGCAGTCTTTGTTTGCATCACCTAGATGTGGTGTATATGCTATACGTAATGCGAAACTCAACGAACAAGACAGCATGGAACCCATCTTCCAGCATTAAAAAAAAGCATTTTAATAAACTAGAAACGGCAGCCTTTGTAAGAAGTTTTCTTCACAGTTTTATAGATGCTAGCACATATTTAATAGTAACAGGCAGAAAGTCCCAAGGTGTTTATAAACGTACTTGAAGACAGTACTGATTGCTGCATCCAGAAAAGCAGTGTCAGCAAATTCACCAAAGTGTCATTCATGGCTTGGAGAATCCAATTCAAGGAAATAAAACTGGTGGAGGTTTTTTTTTTTTCCTGTTTTGTAAAAGTAGCGTTTGACATGAAAAAACCCCCACAAACCCGTTGAGTTGAGCTCGGTACTTCTCTCTGTAAGGATATAGTCCGTCAAGTGAGTTCACTGCTAAATGGTAAAGTTTCAGCTAACTCCATAAACACCCTTCAACTTCACTTGTGACACTGTCAAAACAGTTTTGGTTTTTAACATAACACTGAAAAAAATTATTAAATACAGCTTCCGTCATCAAAGAAACGTTTTCAGCTGTATCTGCTGCTTTCACTGGGACTTCGGTTGTTAGAGTAACTGCGATCGCTTTCACTGTCGGAGCCGTAAGACCTACAAAGAAAAGATTAAAATGCCTCAAAATCCTATTTTGAACTTCAAATTCAAAATTGCATTATGTAAAAGAAATTGTCAAGACAGACACACATGAGACAAGAAGAAAACACGCAAGTCTTTTACAGGATCATATTTGATATAACTGAAGATTCATTAAGGGACGCTCAAAATTAAAATATTCATTATCTTCACATGATGAAAACCCCACGTGACTCAAGTCAAACTGTGTCTGCAACTACAAAACTTCTTCCTCCAATACAGCTCAATCATCCAAAATTAGTTTTTTTGTAAATACCAACAGATGACTGAGAAATACATTCTAACAAAAATCATTTTATATTGCAAGTGTTTCTCAACTAAGATGATTTAACAATTTTACATATTGACATTTTTCCATTTGAAGAAGGATCCTAAGGCCCCGTAACAACACCAGGAGGTGTGTGAGTGTCTGTAGAGTGGAAGTTGTAGATTAAAAGAGTTTTGGCTTATGTGGAAGAATTCCAAGCTCAGCACCTGGTCAAACATCAAGACAGAGTCCAGATGGCTTCAGACAAGCCACAGAATAAACGTTCATGAGATATTTTCTACCCTTGTGCCTGGAAGGAAAGCTTTCTAAATGAAAGATGAGCCAATCATAATCCAGTATTGTTTCTCTGAAGCTCACCAACATCCTAAAACGATGATTTTCCTAAGTTTATTTCCACAGTCTTTGTTAATGCCATTAATTTTCCCTCAAACACAAGACCAAAACTGTCTTATTGTCAGAACTTGACGGGTAAATGCGTGCGAGCAAAGCCCGTTAAGAGTTGGTACAAAGTTGTGAAAAAATGAGTATGAGGGCAGCAGAGGATGAAAATTAGGAGATCTGCCTAATTCAGCACTGACCAAGACAGGACACTTTAACAGGTACAAAACAAATCATCACCGATATTAAAAAAAATGAAATGTCTATATCTGTCTCCATCCTGTTCCACTTCTGATCTTTGTGAAATGTGATCACTTACACTTTATAATTCCCCTGGTCTAAACGGAATGAAGTTTATCCTAAATTCATCATAATCTCAACGGATTTGCAAGTAAAATGTTCTTTCAAAACCAGTACTATGAAGGTAAAAATTAATTCCGGCTAGCACTGCAAATTTTAAATTTCCCTTCCAGATTGTTTTTTTAAATCCACCTTTGACACCTAAGCAAAAAGAATTTACCATTCAGTGGAATTCTTTGCACACCAGGTAGCTTTTAATCCATAACAGGGCACTTGATTGAAATCTTGAGAGCTACTTCGTTGTCATTTTTAAAGAAACATCTAAAATTATTTAAAAACCCCAAACATGCTGATTTTGAATGGATACATACAATGAACTGGAGCCTTCTCCCATCTTTCTAGGGTTTCTAGAGGAAGTTTTCTGGGAAAACTCTGGTTTCTTCCCCGTCCTCAAACTTAGTATGTCACAAATTCTGACCTCCTTACTCACACACTTGCTCTAATTGTAAGAGGTTTTAATTACGACTTTTGGTAACAATGTACTTTTTATGTTATGTGGGAAAAAAACCAATTAGCCTTCACAAAGATCCTAAGCACGTATTCAGCAAATTCTTTTGCATAAATACAGTGCCAAAGCCACGCCAGCAAAACCATACCTGGATCGCCTATCGTAACTTCTGGATCTTCGATAGCTGTCACTCCTTTTACTTCGACTTCGACTTCTGCTATAGTAACTATCATACGTGTATGACCTACTTCAAAGGGAAAAGAAAGTCACTGTAAATTTACAATTTCTTGTCTAAAATGCTATTTATTTTAAAGGTATGTTTTTAAGACGTATATACAGAGGTAAGTGGCTATACGGAAATTACTTCTGAAGGATGTGGCAAACATCTTTCTACGTTTTATAAAACGTAGAATTTTTAGAAACTTAGAAAAGTTCAAATACAAGACCAAGTATCTTCAAAACAACAGTAAAAATCTCAGATTTATTCATCTAGAAAAGACATAGTAAGCATTTAAGAAGTTTTGTGTTTTCTCTACAAATTGTAGGTGCAGTAGAAATCTTGTTTGCTAAAATTTCTGAAAACAAGTAACAAAGTGATTCCATTTATAACTCAACTTTATTTTAACAACCACGACCTATAACTGTAATACCAGGACGATTTGGTTATTTTCAGCTTTTGAAAGTGTCTGGTGTTGATTTTGCTTTGATTCAAGTTGCAATCACGATATTGGATTTTTAAGTACCACAGATAAAAGCGTATTCTTACACGAAGGTATTTTTATAAGGGGTACATTCATTGCAGAGTTTGTTTAAAACTAAAATCCATACCTGGATCGACTGTGATGACCATAAGAACTGCTTCTGGATCTGCTTCTACTATAGGTTCGACTGGCAAAACCAAAAACATATAAACATTTTAAGTTAATCAGAAACAAAGGCTGAAGATAGTGGGGGGAGAGGGGAGCGAAAGGAAAGGAATGTGTTTTGCTCCGAATTCCTTATCCATACTGCAAAACATGAAACAGAATTATGTTTCAGTAAGAGGAAAATTTGAAATCTGAGACAATATTGTAACTTGCACCTTTCAAGTAGACACTTCAGACTGCAGTGTGCGTAGCTAAGCACGTTCCCAACTCGCTAAGAGCCGAAAGCATCACACCGCTGCCCCTAATTTACTGGTTTTGTCATAGACCCCAACACTATCTCCAGTTAGAGAAACTTACCTTCGACTCTTGTAACTGTGGTAAGAACTACTTCGACTTCTTGACCGATCTCTACTGTACCATCCTCTGCTTCGGCTTCTTGTATAGCTCCTTGACCTACAATCAACAAACAACTATGAAAAACACAAAATAGAATGCAAGCAAAGAGAAGAGCAGCAGAAAACACAAAGCTTTATCTTTTAAGATAAGTATTTAGTCCATACTTGCTAAACGCGCTGTTTAAAAGTAAAACGTGAGTTGAAAAAGAAAAACATGACTTAAAAGTTTCAGAACTTTCAAGTTAGCACGGTAGGAATAGCGCAAACTTCTTACCTATATGAATATGTAGAACTTCGAGATCTACTTCTTGAGTGACTGTAAGACATGGACCTTGTTCTGTGTCTGGATTTAGATTCAGATTTACTTCGTGACCTGCTGAGACTCCTGGACGGGCTATTGTCATCTCTACTTGGAGATCCTTCCTCACTGGAACTTTCTTGGTTCCTTGGCCTTCGATTTAGCCGTGCTGTTTTTCTAACTTCATCAAACAGAGATCCAGGCCTTACTTTATTTTTAGCTTTTATTTCAATTCTTAAACCAGCTGGTTTAGGCTCTGGTGCTGAAGCTACGTTCTTAGCTTCTGCAGCGGTACTAATTGTTGCTGGCTGTAAGTTGCCAACACCTTGCAAAGGCTTCCATTTATTATCTATCATATTGCTTTGTGTATTTTCAGTATTTTCACTTTTTAAACTACAGTTTTTAGCACTAGACACGGGGACAGAGTTATTTTCTTGCCTCCCCGTTTCTTTCTCTTCTTTAATATTAATAAAGTCTATAATATTGTTTCCTAGTTTGACAGCATCTTGTTCAGGGGCCTCAGCCTGTAGATCTTTGTTTATACTAGCACTTAAAGCCTGAGGTTTAGCAGTGAGAATGACAGGAGACAAATCGTCCACATCCAGCTTCCCTGGCGAGTTACGATCTGGCGTACAAATCTCCATGTTGTCGTCGGTCTGAATAACATCTTCCAATCCGTTCTGGTTACTTTCTTCAGCTTGTTTAACCTCATTCTTACAAGCCGTCACGCTTATTCCCGAGTTTAAAATACCGGTTGAAGCATTTGTTTCAATGTCATCTTTATTAAGGTTACCCTGACCTGGTGAGGCATCGCATAGAGAGTCTTTACCTAAAAGGTTTTCATCCGCACAAGACTTTTCACCATTTCCCATTTTATCTTTGACTATTTCATCCTTCTCATAAACTACTTTTTTCTCCTTTATGTCCCTGGCAAGCTGCTTTTCTTCTTTATCGTCCTTGGTAACCGGCTTTTCATTTATCTCATCATCATCTTCTTCACCAAATTCCAAGGGGGGCTGCCAATGAAAAATCTCTTTTCTTTTCTGAACTTTGTGTTTCTTCTCCTTTTTCCCTTTGGATTTTTCTTTTGCTTTTTTGGAATGTGGTTTTTTAAGAGTTTTTTTCAATCCGTGTTTGTGTTTTTTTGACTTTCCTCGAACGTTTGCCGAGCTAGAACAAGAACTCTCAGATTCAGAGGATGACAACTGTTTGCTTGTCTTCCAGGTACAATCGGAATCCAGAAAGCCTGAAGAATTTGATTGCTTTTTGATCCTTTTGGTAACGCTAAGCTCTGTATCAGATCCTGATGTGGCCTCTCCTTCTTCTTTACCAGAGGAGGGTCTGGAATCTCCCCTATTATGCCTTGCCTCTCCCCTTTCCGAATTTGATTCAGAGTCCCATTTACTACCCGAATAGGATTTTCGTTTCATTTTTGCACCACCTCTAGGTTGCTCAGAGGATTTCTCCTTAGCTGCTTTCTTTTTAGCGTGATCAGAATCCCGCTCACACTTGGATTTCTCCTCCCCTCTCTCAGAACTTAAGCTATTTTTATCCTGTTTCTGAGTATCTCCTTCTAATTGAAAACGGCCTTCTTTTTCTTGGACTACTTTCACTTTGGCAGAACGCTCACTGTCAGTAGAGAAGTCTGAGGACGATAAACTGTCGCTCTCTTTCAACCCTTGAGAAGATTCATCGTAGTCTTTGGTACACTTATAAGGGAGAGTACTTTCAGAGCTGGTTTCTTGCCCTGGTTTAAGAGACCGAGCTTTTTGATCGCTTGATGCAGATTTTCTTCTGTTTCTGTGTCTGTCATCATCGCTAAGGGAATAGTAAGATGTTGACTCACTATAACCTGACCTGTCACTGCGGTATTTACTCAACGATGGTGATCTGCCAGAAGAACGAGACTTTGTCCTAGAGCTAGATGGACTTCTAGATCTCGTATAAGATCTTGAGTACGACCTGCTTCGAGAGGACCTGCTTCTTGATCTAGGCCAACTATCCGAGCTTCTGTCACTACGGTATTTGGAATAGCCGCTTCGATCGCTATCTGAACTCCTTTGTCGCTTACGATACGAGGAAGAAGTGTTAGCCTCTTTAACGACTACTAAATTGTAATTAGTTTGTGTGGGTATTAAATGGGTTGTTTTAGCTTTCATTTCCTGAATCCGCTCATAAGATGGCTTCCATGGTTTCTGCCCAGGTTTCCACCTTGAAGGTGGTGGACTATCACTTAAGGGTATAACAGGGAGGTTTTCTGGGACAACTGGTGGTATGACAACCTTATCACTCGGGAGTATAACCGCTCTTACAGGCTCAGCGGTCTTGTTCAACTTGTTTTCATTTAATCGTGTTGAAATATTTCGTGGAGAATTGGAAACTGTCTTTTGGTGCCTAGGGTTAGAACTTGACCTTGACCTACTTCGAGAACGCGATGATTTAGAGACTGATCTAGATCTAGAACTTCTTCGGGAATAAGATCTTGATTTAGACCTAGATCTGGACCTGTAGTATGATCGGGTACCTCTGCTTGATAACGTTGACGAGCTCTGGTCTTCCTTATCAGATTTCAACCAGTCTCCTCTGGATGAATGTCTGGAAGACAATGAAGAAGAACGAGATTTCCTCTCACGATCACAAGATGATTTAGTCCTCCTGGGGAAGGAATGAGAGGATTCTACATCCGATGAGGCTGATGTTTTCTTTTTTTTCGTTTGCTTGTGTTTCTTTAAATGCTTCTGCTTTTTAGATTTCTTTTTATGTTTCACCTTCTTTTTCTCTTTTCGGTGCTTTTTGTGATGGCTAGAATATCTCGCAGCACTTAAATCAGAATAACCGTTATGGGACCAAGATCTGGATCTCCGGGATGCACTTCTTTCATCCCATCTGCTTGTACATGGGTCACTCAACCTGGAAAACAAAAAAGCCCCACCTTAAGTGGAAATTCTTTAAAAACTTCAGACAAACTAAGTATTTTCCTCACTTCCAATGTAATTAATTAAGTTTTTTAAAAATTAACTTATTCCCCCCCTTACTAACAGACAATTGCGCTTTGACTGAGCTTCTTACACTCGTTTTGCTATCTGGAATTACATTACTATCAAAAGAGCTACTTCTCCATAAGAAATGCATCAGCCAACACGAGAAGATTTTGCATACTGCAGAATCTGTATGAAGAGACTTAATGTTTCAACTACTCTAGTCCACAGGACTTTGACCTCTGTAACTATATGATTCTTAAACAACATTTAAATACAAATTTTAAAACAACATCTTATTTAGTATTCTTTTAGCTGATACACTGCAATACAGTAATAAACTGAATGCACTCAGTATATAAGAAGAGCTATGCGTAACACTGACAGTTATTAAAGATGAGCCAATCATAATCCAGTTCAGTTTTCCTTTTGAGGTTTATCATAATTTGACAGCAGCTCTTATTTAGTATTAATTAATCAGAAATTCTGGAGAGCTGACTTCCATCACAGAGTTTGCAATTGCAGAGAGCACATTATAACTAAACCAATATAGGATTGGTGGATTTGATTGTCTTATTTGGTATTCAAAGAAACCATATAACCAAGTTTGAGGCTAAAGGAAATCCAACATGACTAGCTCTTTGGAAAGCCACAGGAAACCGGACAGGTCAATTATTTATTTCATAAGTAAGTATCCAACAACTCTTCTGACAGTTTTCAGTATGTGTTTGTTTGGTGTCACACTGAAAGTTTTCCACTTCTCATTTTTTGGAAATGAAATGGAACATGTTAACCACAAAGATATTTACATTGTTTATTCAAACATGAATGACACGGTATAACTACACAATCTATTAAAGCTTGTGTAAAAAGAACCAAGACATTTTAAATGTGTAGTAAGGATCTTACTTATCGCCTTTACTCCACTTTTCTCCACTAGGTGGTCTATATGTTCGTAATCTCTGCATTTCCTCTTTCCAGTGAGGAGGGGTCTCACTGCTCTCATCATCATCAGATTCAGAACACGATCTTGATCGAGGTGGGGTGTGATATCGCTATGAAAGCAAAGAAAGATAGTTGCATCATCTATTTTTCTTTTAAAAACGCGGGATAATATAGAAAACATGCTGCCTCTTACACAGATTTTTGCATGCATCTTCATAACACCAAAGAGACAACATCTATCCCTGCACGCGAGAGTGGATTACACAGCTAACTGTATCTTCTCGCACTCTGAGAGCGTTTCACAAACCTTGAGAGGGACCAGCAGCTATCTCCTTTTTTCAAAACGTAAAAGGAAGAATCAAGGACAAGGTCATGGTTTCTCTTTAAGTAACACTTTTTGGCATAACACAATTCCTGCAGATAATCAACTTTTTTTTTCTTCAGGATACTAAAGCACAGATGTTTCACTTCAGTTAGCAGAGACTTAATTGCTTGTATAAATAAAGACAAGCCCTATTTCAAAAAATATTGCTGTTCAGCTCTTCAGAAACACAAATCCAGTTTAAGACTCATTCCAAGCAAAAAAAAAAAAATTAAAAACAATTATTAAAAACTTATGCTTAGGCACAGCATTTAAGTAGGCAATAAGAGCTACTTGTGCCGCAGAGAAAAAACTCTAATATTGCTAACTCATTATTTTCCATTACCCAGCTGGATAGGCACTTAGGTAAATTCTGTGAAGAAATTAGATGCTCCTTGACTCAATAAAGAAAAACATCTGGATTTTACTCAATTATTTTGAGCCACAAGCAATATGTGGAAAAAAAAAAGAAATATATATTAAGCCCCAGAATAAAACCAGAAAGATGTACGTATTGGTTTATTCAGCTAATTGCAGGCAAATTCTTTGACATCCTGTTTACATATATTAAAAAAAAGTTAACCCGCCATGAAGATTTGGAGCTTCCCTCTGAGCTAAAGCAATGCCTACTTAAAAAAATGCTTTTACAGATGAATAGCATATAATAGGTTGTGAAGGTTTCTTGGTCCTCCCTAATTCTTTCATATTATATTCAGGAATCTCTCAGAACTTAAGAGGATTCAAAACTACAAACAAGTATCTCTAAAAACACTAAACAATTTCACCCTGCATAGAAACTGTGGCTAATCAGACTATTAGAGAAGGCAGAAAAATGCGTTTCTCAAGCTAATTGATAGCCCTAAATTATTTCTCACATCACTAATTTTTCTTCTTAATTTTGCCGAGGGTGCCAAAATTATGAAAAACAAGACACAGACAACCGAATCCCTGGCAAAACCCAATTCCATTCAGCTTTAAGCTATTTTACCAGAAGTCTTTATTTACATAAATATTCCAAAACACTCCATTTAAGAGGCTTCCTTCAGTGGACATCACAAGTGTCAAACACAAAGGAAAGCTGTCAGATGCACCAAAAACTCCCATCAGGTTTAGTGTTAAGGCTGGCAAACAAGGGTTGGTTCTCAGGCAAGGCTCAAACACTCAATACCTGGTCTACACTTGGCCCATAAGTCGTTAATTTTGTGGCTTAAAATAATTGCATCATGGGGATCAGTAGAAAAATACTTGGCAAATCTAGTGGCTATCACGTAAGGAAAACATCCTCAGAGAAGTCTCAGTTAAGACCACTCTAACAAAAGATTTCTTCAGCTATATAGATAGTGACCTTTATATATTTTTTTTTTTGAGGACTTCCACTTGCAAAAAAATTTGGTTTGGTTGCAAGCCTTGGTTTGGTTTATGGTTACCCAAATGCCACCTGCTAACTTGATCCAGGGAAATATTCGAAAGGGGAAGAATATGCTCAGTCATGGTACAATATCATTTGAAAAATACCAGAATCAAATGCACAATTCCAAAAGTTTTTCTTACTTTCTCCCTCTTCTACTGACTGAAAAACAACAGCGTAGCTGTGCAGCGGTTTGGGCCCTGTATTGTGAGTTACCAGAGAAGACAGAAGAAAACTTTTGCTTGAGTACACCAGAACTAAGGCAAAAGTCTTCAGGATACTGAAGATTTGATGTAGAAATGAAACCTGCATAAACAGTGGCAGTCTTCAGCGAGGAAGGTAGGAAAAAAACCCCAAAGGACCAAGTCCGTGCATCTGTAAAAATGCTTCGCTACCACTGCACAGAAGTAACTTCTTGCCCATGGAGCGTCATTTATGATATTACACAGACTGGATCTCAGCCAGGACAGCTCATGAAGTTTGACAAACTACACGAAGTAGCTAAAAAAAGGAGACAAAAGGTTGACTTAAAATGTCAAAAAGCAGAACAATGTAAGTGATTCTGCCAAAGCTGCCAACTAAGCTGTTGTTTCTCAGCAAGGCACGCACAGCCATCAGAAGATGCCAATACCAGAACTCAGAGGACAAGCATTATACATCAGAAAGGGCTGTATCCACTCAGGACACTGCGGAACAGCTTTGTCCACTGTTATCTGTTACAATCCTAAGGCTTAACAGAAACAGCAAGAAAATGCAATGAGTGGAGAAGAGTAAAAGCTTCTGTCACTTCTCATTACTTTAGATCTCACGGCTTGTGTGGGACAAATCTGGATGAATTAATTTCAATCTTTAAAAAGAAATAATTTTATTCTTATGTTTGAAGACTTCTCGTAGCTGAGGAGGAAGCATTTGTTATCCCAAACAATCTTTAATTAAAAGGACAGTAAGGCTAGGAAAAAAGCGATATAAAATGAACTACCTGACGACAATATTTCAGCCTTCTAAGCTAGAACCTACAACATTCAACAACACTTACAGTGTCACACAAAGCCTCCAAGGAAATTCAAATCTCAAGGTCAGAGAAGATACTCTGCGTGACAGGGAAAAAAAAAAAAAAAAAAAAAAAAAATTTCACAAACTATTTGGCCCCGCCC
>VXBO01000008.1:31115-54820 GCA_013400135.1 Rhinoptilus africanus | reverse complement strand
TTTTCGTCCAGATTTAGAGATTGATGGTTTCTGGTCAGTCAGAACTGGCGTAGCATCAAGAAGCTTCCTACATAAATTAATAAAATATGAGCTTACATGGAAAGAAAAAAAATTAAAAAATAACTTAAACTGATTAAGTTAATCATGCAAAATATTCACCTTATTAATTTACTTTGAGATGGCAGAACTAAGAATTCAGTGAATTATCCAAGAAATGAAGGAAGACACATACACCAAAGAAAAATAAAATATATTTGTTCTCAATCAAATGCGTAGCCTATCTGACCTCTCTACACACAAATAAATGCTTACGATGAACTTGCAAAGTACTCTGTTAAACTGGTACCCGGCTTTTCTAGTACGTAGCTTTTCTAAAGAGGTTAACTTGTGTTTGGTGCACAAATCACAATGACAACATGGGCAGAAGATTTTCAGGATGTCAGCAATTACACAACAATGTCTTAGCACAGGGAATGGCAATTCACAACAGTCCACAGACTCTAAAGCGTTGCTTCTCTCCTAAGCAACAAGAGGTAATTCAGCATTCCTTCTTACAGTTTGTGCAATATCCTCAAAAAAAGCAGTTATAAGGCTTTGGAAACATGAGATGTTTCAAGAAAAGGTTTACAGGAGACTATACCGTTAACTGACATTAAAAAAAAAACCCAAAAATCAAAAAACAAACCCCAAACTGATTTCAGAGATATCTGGCCGTGTAATGTATTAGCTCATCCGAGTCCAAAAGCAAAGAAATTTGATAGAAAAGAACCTAGCTGCAACTTAGTAGAGGTGCAAAACACTAACTGAGAGTAGCTTGTGCACTTGTTAATTCCTTTGATTCAAAAATAAGCGTTTTTTCTCTTATTCTCGAAATCACACATAGGTCAAAGTTCTGGTTGAATGATTTTGAACCAACGTTTCTTCTTTAGTCTAAGAAAGATGAAAAATCAACTCTTCCAATCAAGTCTACCTTGCGATCAAGTATTTGCTGTGGTTTACACTGCAAAATTTCTCCTGGAATTATTGACTACTCTTTTTTTTTTTTCCAGCATCTGTAATGGAGTTTAAGGTCGTAACATGCATGACCCTTAAGGACCAATGAAACTAACTCATTAGATTCCGCTGAAAAACCCTGACACAGTTTGTATGGAATATTACAAAGAAAGCTGTAAAAAGGGAAATTAAATTATCTCATTTCGATATTCTGATACTACAGCCATCATTTGCTATCACAGTAATATGATGTTAGCAAGAAAGTTTTCTGCACAGTTGCCACCACGTCAACATGATAAGAAAGCTCAAGGATTCTTACGGTTCAGGTTCCACGCTGACAACAGGCACATCTCTTCTCAGCAAAAATCTGTTTTCAGGCACTGGGGGAATTTCTTCAGGACGTACCACAGGTTTGTCCCTCTTTGCGCTAACATCGGCTGCTTTCTCTGTTATATCGCTGTTGTCAGAAAGGCTGCTATAGGGAAAAGCAAGTTGATAAATAAAAATTAACCCTCAATTCATAAACAACGCTTTTCAAAGCGAATTCCAAGACGAGCCCACATGAGGCAGCTATCTTTAGGACGGCTTAAAAACCAGAAAATGTTTCACTAACAACCCATTTGAGGCTACAGGAAGGATGGTGCACTATTACTGGAAAGGAAGTTAATGAATTTTGCTTTTAATTTGCCATTTTTCGTGAAATATTTTTAAAATATAACCAAATATAAAGACCTCTTATTTGCCTGTCTCACTACAACATAGTATAGTGAACCCTAAATTCTTTAACGTGCCGAGACTTACTTCAAAGTCACTCTAGCCTCTATCTATCTACAAAGATCTTAAACTCTCATAGAAGAAGCTACCCAACAAGCGCAGCTTTTTGTTTGATTGGTTTTGTTTGTTTATATATATATGTAAAAAAAAAATAATCAACCACCAAAATCCAAACTGAAATAAAAGCATTTTCATATTCATTGCTTGAGTACTCCATAAAAACAAAGCAGAATTTTTCAGATTTCTCTGAAATTCTTAAATTTAAGAGACTAGTCACCGTCTTTGGTTTGAGGTTCGCTTGCACCTTGGATCTTCTTTCTTTCTCTCTTCCTTTCTTCGTTTTCTCGATTGTTTGGTTTTAGTTCTTCTTTTACGCTTCCTCCTTCTGCTTCTTTCATTTTCAGCTTCACTGTCAGATGAAGTTTCTGAAGAGCTTGATGCACTGGAGGAGGAGTCTGAAGCTTCTGAGTCAGAACATACTTTCTTCTTCCTCTCCAAAGCTTAAAACAGACATTTTATATTTACAATGTGTCTATATGCATGTATGTTTATTTTGTATATATACAGGACAAAATATACAATTTCATACGTGTATAAATACACACACTCTGTTCCCAAAGAGCTTTGTGCATAAACTATGACTTTTTTTCATAATTAATTACATTAAAGTACAATAATAAAGAGTCATATAATTGCGTCTAGTCTAAACCTGTATCAACAAAATGCTACAAATACTTCCCAGCAAAGACTGTTGTGAAAAAAAACCTCTTCAGTTGCCATGAAGTGAAGTGGAAGAACTTCCAAGCACAACTTCCACCATAGGAGACAAGGTAAGAATGTTTTGGCTTTGCATTGATTACTCACAAACAGTAACTTGATAACTGAAGCTCAACATTAACTTGTGCTGAGCTAATATAAAGAAAGGCTGAGAAATAAGTATAATTTTAAAAAGGAGGGTTACCCCCCTTTTCTCCTCTGAAAATGTATTTTAGGTTATAACACTGAATTCCCACCTTTGGGTTAGAATAGAATACACAAAAAAGCAAAGACAATTTACAGGTAAAAAAAAAAACTAGTTTCTTTAGAAAACAATAGGAACGTTATAAAACAAAGTTTAAGAAAGAATTATTTGCAGCCTCAGTTGTATATTTTTTATTTCCAAAACTTTCGTCATTCTCTCCTTTCTGCATCCTCATACTTTTACATTTTCTATCCTCTTGACTTTCTCTAAAGGGCATAAATAACCACATTATCCTTAAGGAAAGTCAAAAGTGGAGTAGGAAACTCAAACTTATAACACTCCACTACTTTACAGCAACTCTCTAAACATATATTTAAGATCATTTGTTTCCTACGAATTCTCAAGAAAAGGCAAATTACACTGACTGCATATACTGCAGATATTAACCTTACATGATCTTAAAATAAAGCTTTGGAAACTGCACAAAATTCAACATCAAGAAAAGCTTATGCTTGCATCTGCACCTTGTAAAGCCAGAAAAATAAGTTCTAATTACTTTTTGAGTATGTCACATTAACTTCACACATTAATTAAGGAGAATTGGAGACAGGCATACATTTTCCAAGGCATAAAGGTTGAGGTCAGACTAGCTTTGCTGTGCCTTCACCTACACCAAGCTTTAAGTTTTAAAGGCTTGTAGGAATTAATTAAGATTCTAGAGGTTTACCATAATGATTTTTTGACCTTGGTGTAATTTTTATACTCTCTGAAAACCATGTCAACATTTAATTAGCTTCAGTCATATGTATGCTTACCATCTTTTGCTGATTTTGTGACAAGCACCCCACAGTCAATAACTCGTACGTCTGCATAGGGCCTACTTGCAGTATCAGTTTTCAGATTTTCTATTTGCTCTATTACTTCAAAACCAGAAATAACCAGTCCAAAGACAACATGTACACTGCAGAAATAAAATATTTGGAAAGTACACACATTTATGTATTGCTTTAATTATCTTCCAATGAATTTCAGATTTAAAAAGTCATTCTGAAATAGAAACATTCAGTTTCACTGGCATTTATCTGTCTCTTAAAATGTACTAAACTTAAATAAGATTTTTATTACTTTTACATTTACAACAGTGCTAAGATTTCATGCAACATGGAACAGAGGTCCACTCCAGCTCGAGAGAAATACTTGATGTCATTCTACTCTCTTCTACTCGGGCAGGGTAAACAGTTCACTATTTCCAATCCATCTATTTTTGAAATTTCGTGCAATAGAGAGACCCATAAATGACGACGACAAAGTGCAGTTTTCCCCAGAGAAGAAGCATTTATAGGTCTATACAAACTTAGCATACAAGTTCCCACTGGCATTGCAGGGACAGTTACAATTAAGAAATGGCCAGTTTTGTTTTACCACATACCATGTTTCTCTGTCCTCCTTCCATTTGCCCCATAACTTGTACTTCCAGGAACTAATTTTTACTGGGGATAAAAACACCCCACAAAAAAAGAGTACTATCAAATTACATCAAACTTGACGTTTCGAGGCACTGATTTATGGACTGAGGGAAGCAACCAGTTTTAAAGAAATGAATGTTAGGATTTAGGGCCTTCCAAGTTGTTGATCAGCTTCAGGAAAAAAGCTGCAACTTGAAATTTTTACAGAGCAGAAACTTTTGTTTTCCATCTTGTTCTATTGTATAATCTTTCACAGAATTAAGAATTCGTTTCCCCATTGTTGTCCACTTTCACTACAACACGTGAAGACTTACAACCTTCAAATGTTAAGCATCATTGGAAAAACTATAAAGAATTCTTACCCATCAAGATGAGGAGCGGGTTTTGTTGTTCTGTTTGACAAACAGCAAGATGGTAAGATGGTAAAAAAAAATAAAAATCAGGGATTCAGATGAAGCAAAAGAGGAGAATGGCACAGAAAAAAAAAAAAAAGAGGGGAAGGTAAGACAAAAAAAACAGTGAAAAAATCTAGTTACATACATGGAATTTAAAAAACTTTACAGATTATACACAGAGGTTTTTTTAAAAAAATTACATTAAATTTGTTTGAAGTTTAGCTAACTGTGCATACTTGAAAACTGCACCAAGTATTGTTCTATGCATGCAATAAACAATCTTCAAGTAAGTGCCTTTAAATACACATTCAAATATAACTCACTAACAAAATATAACTCCACTAACAGTTTTAATCACAGAGAAGATACAATTTGCCAATAAGCATTGGGTAACTAACGGAATTTAAACGTTTCTGAAACTGTTAGGTGCTTACGTTACAAGGTTACTTTAAAGTCAGTTTATTTAAAAAAAGAAGAATTATAATATGCGATAGATTCTTCGCTTCCCTCCCCGCTACTTTTTTTTTTACTTTCCATTTATTTAATCGGCTTCACGACCCAGAATACAAAGCAATACTTCTGTCTTTAACCATCAATACTCCAGCACGTCAGCTCAGCAGCTCACAGGCCTCCCAACAGCAGCAGCAGCACAATGCAAGCAGACGTTACGTACTACCCTACAGCTTACTCCTGGGAGAAATGCAGAATTCCTCTCTATTTTTCAGCATCCCACATTTACCTAGCCTGAAGGAGAAAAGCTAGTGCCTTGTATTTTGTATGCTATCCTAAAAGGCATTTGGAGTCACGCCAAATTTCGGAGTTGACTTCAAATGGGAATATTCAAGGCTGTGCATATATAATTACATGTTAAGATTCATCTTGTTGATGATAATGCCATGAGCGGGTATCTCTATATCCTTTTCCCAAAAATAAAGGAAATTACTTCTACGAGTAAGCCTGCATAACGCTGCACAGGGAACCTTGCTATACGGACCAATTCAGTAGGAATATCATAACTTGCATTAATTTTATATATTGGGGAAGAAAAAAAAACAGAAGTCAAGATAATTTGCATTTGAAGTTATTTTAATATTTGAAAACATTCTTCTTCTCTCCTCCCCTGGCACTATTTTGCCTTTCTAGCCTTCTTCCAATTAACTCCCCTCTCTCAAAATAAATAATCACAGATGCTTTTTCTAAATTTACAGTAACACAGATGTGGCATAATGAAGTCACTTTTTCACTGCTATAATAAAATACTACTTTTGAAGCACATATTTTCACTCGAGTTTTGAACTATTAGGTCACAAACCCCTGCAGCGCTGGAATGCATACCAAAAGATGGAACTGTGAATCAGGAGTGTTTACACCCTCTATTTTGTTAAGCTCCAAATGCCAACCAGACCTTCCACTTCTGTAACGCTAAATAATACAGAAAACTTCTTTGCCTTAAACACAGGGAAAGAAATGCTATCAAGATGACATTTAATTTCTCAATAGTAAGGGGCGTCTTTTGTTTTTCCCTTGCTAATATAGCACGTTGCTACAAAGAAAAATTCTTACAGCTTTTGAAGTTCTTTAAGCAAAAGTTAACTGCATTAATGACCTGCTGTTGAGGATACAGTTTAAGCGGGCTTAATTATAAAGCTGATTTAAAGTAGTGAAAAAACAGAAGTGGGTTACTTCAACGAATCCAATAATAAAGAATGCTTGGTGCTTAGAATTAGTTAGAAACAGCAACAGGTTCCAACAGACTGGATGAGTGCTGTACTCCTGTGCTCCTGCCATGCCGCAGCAGCAGCACGTGAAGATCAATTAAGCAGATTACCTAAGCAAGTACTTACTTTAGACTAGTCCTCAATAAGCAAAGAAAGGGATAGTTGGTGCATTAAAACCCATGTAGAGGTTTCTTCCATTACAGTGGCAATTTGATAGATAAAACGGATGGGATTTTTCCTCCCTTACTTCTTCATGAAGTGAAAACACGAGGAAAAGCATCAAGCAAAAAGAAAACTTTTCTGATGCACAGTAAGGAGTTGGTTGATTTCAAACTTCCTACGCAAGCGGAAACCCAGCTCCTCAGCGTGCTTTTGAAAGTTTTCTCATCTCAATTATCAGGGTTGTAACGTGACAATTATTCTGCAAACGTGCACTTTAAAAAAACTCTTCAGATTTCTGCATATGTTCTGCCTTTCAATCCTTGAAAATCTACTCTGGCTTCAAAACTTCACTGGGAGAAAACATACTTACTGCCTTTGCACTATAGGAACCTAGTCAGGATGAGTTCCCCCTCCCCCAAATCATATTTTATTAAAACATTCCTATATATAATTTTTATAATTTAAAACATCCAATATCTGCCTTATAGTGTATATTATTATCTAAGTTATTTATGGAGGACAAATACCTTTCTTCACTCAAGTTTAAAGTAAACTGGTTTGAGACACTGCTGAATAGAAAAGCATCTTTTTGATAAAAGCATATCACCCACCCACCCCCAAAACCTCAGTCCTAACCAAAGAATTCAATGCACATAACAATATGATCAGAAAAACAAGAAAGATAAAAACAGAAAGAAGAAAAGGAAAGGACACAGCCTTAGAGGAATGAGACATTACCTTTGGAGCGCACGATGTAACACTGTTTCTGTAAATTTTACACAAAAACGGCAGAAATAAATTGTAATACATTTTCAGACAAAACTGAGTCTATGTTTTATTAAATACAAGTTTAAAATTTAATAATTATCAAGTTGTATGCAGAACAAGGATGTCTAAAAGAGGGCTCTAAATTTTCTTTAGGACACAAGGTACTTTGAAAACTACAGTAAGTTCTCCTTAAAACCAAAAAGAAACCTATAGATATAATAACCTGCTTGCATCCACTATTACAAAGATAAATGGTTAGCAAAGAGAATCCTCCCACTCCCTTCTACATCTCAATCCAGCAAAGGTGTTGGAACACATGCACAACTTTAAGCAGATGAATAACTGATTTCAATGGGTTTATTCACATGCTCACAGTTATTTAGGTGTTCAAATGCTCTACCGAAACCAGGCCTAAGCATATACTTCACACCACAGCTTAAAACTTTTTTCTTCACAAATTAAATGTGTTAAGCCAGTAAGTCTACAACTTCATACATTTCATAACTAGCTGACATCTTCCTTGTATTACGGAGTTCTAAAACTTCAGAAAAAATAGGTGTTTTCTCTAAAATACGCACATTGCTATTAGGTTGCTTGTGTTCAGAATTACAGAAAAACAAACACATTGCAGATGGAAAAAAAGACAAAACACATGCACCAGTTAATACCATCCTTGTGCTCTGGTATAATCCTGAGCAGCAGCAAAGTTTTGAAACTGCATTATCAGTTGAGCTCATCCATATTTTTTTCTCCCGAGTAAACTATTACTTCTTAATTACATTTCTGCTTAACTGAGCAGTGAAATGATCTGTTTGTTACTTATTACGCATAAAAACATACAGTGAACGCTCTCACTCGGGCTCTTGCTTTTACACAAACTTCTGATCAAGCCAACGAGACCTGCTTGTGTGGTAAGTGCACACGTACCACTTTTGCTCAAAGATAATGCAACATCAGCCCCTTTAATTTGAAAATTTTAGGTTTTTATATTAGTCATTTGTTTAAAAATTAGCTCAAAGGGATTTCATTCACAGTAAAAAAAAAAAAATTAAGTGCTGATTAGGAAGATACCTGTTATGGGACACCAAAAAGACTTAAAAATGAATCGCTTTAGTAAGTCAGTGACATTCAGAAATCATTTGTAAAATCAAAACAAAAACGTCCTCGTGACTTATTTTATCCTTCATTTAGGAAATCAAAGCTGTTAGTTTGTTTGGATTTAGTAACTAGGCACGGCACCAGACATTAAAAACACTTTTAAAACAAAAAAACTATTTAGTTTTGAGCCAGGAAGCAGAGCTTGAGACACACATTAAACCAACAATATCCTCATCATGGGGAAAAAAAATAATATAAATCTATCAGTAATAGCAAAACAGCCTGAAGTTTTAAATAGCTTCAGGACACAGAGGCAAGAACTCCAAGCATTTGAACTGATAAGGAACAAAGCTGAGGCCTCCTCTTTCAGTTTTACTGAGGACATATTCCTCAGTAAACTACATGGCTAAATAACAAAGCAATTAATTACACAAAACTTCCCAAAAGCAACGAAAAGGTTGGCTACTTGGTTTTTTTTTTGGAGTCCTATTGTTTTCATTATGCTTCATCCTGTACCGTCATTTCGATTTTTTCTAGCAAGCGTAGCTTGACAGATTTTGTATGACAACAGAAGCAACGCTCAGCTCATGCAAGAGTTTGTAGGGTCAGGAGCCTCGTTAATTTTATATTGCTTTTTTTTTTTATAGGACTTTATTTTGCATTGCAACTTTCCTTACTAACAGGTTGAGTATGGCCATGGGCACGATGGAGTTGCTCTAAAGAGACAAGATACCATTATCAGATAAGGTCGATTGAGAAGCAGAAGAGATTGCTCAAGAACATCATCACCTAAGAAGTAACACAGTCACTGAGCTGCAACATCCAGGAACAGGCTGGTAATCCCCCCCCAACCCTAAATCAGGGACCTAAAGCCGTTAACTGTATTTGTATAATCCTCTAGGTGCACTCCCCCAATAACTAATAATAATCATCGTCTTTTCAGCAGCAGTTTAAAACAGAAATTGAAATATATAGAAAAAGGAAAGTGATTCTAGAGTAGTTCCTCCTCAAGCTCTACTCCATTCTAGGGATTCCACATCCGAGTATCAACATGGAAAGAGGATAATTAAAAGATAAACGCACTCAGGTGGTGTTGAGAACACTCACTAAGTAAGTTATTCACAGGAAGGAAGCAAACTGATAGTGGTGCTATCTGAAAATGCAAACAGCTAATTTGTAAACTGGTACCTTACAACTGTCTTCAACACAAGCCTTCAACAAAACGTTAAAACAGATCCCTTTGGGTATAGAAAACTGAAATTCCAGTATTTCACAAATCTGAACATTATAAAGCGACTGTCTCTGGACCCTTTCTGCTGGATTTCTCCAGACCAGGAAATGTTCCTGAGACACGTGTGAATAGACTTGGCCTATTTAAAGCACCCATGCATGAAAACCAATCCTGTCTTATTCTCCTTTCAACCCAACTGTTACTCATATTCAAGCAAGAAAAAAGATAAAAGGGGGGGAAATTAAACACGGCACTCCTGACATTATGCAAAAGTAGAATAAAGTATCAGAAGTGTATATGTATAAAAAAAAAAATGGGCTGAAGTCAATGGTATGAAGTTCAACAAGGTCAAGTGCTGGGTCCTGCACTTGGGTCACAACAACCCCGNGTGTTTAAGAAAAGGGTAGATGTGGTGCTGAGGGACATGGTTTAGAAGGGGTTTTTGTCAGGGCAGGTTAATGGTTGGACTTGATGATCTTAAAGGTCCCTTCCAACCTCACCGATTCTATGATTTTATGCATTTTGTCAGTTTGTACCAGTGCTTTAATTTATGTTCGTTCGTGTTTCACTGGCCTCACTGAAGCTTCCTAACAATACTTACACTGTCTTTTCCACACCCAGCTCTCTATTGTTGCTTATAAATGCTTCAAACTCATTCATGCCAGAGAAATTACAGATGAATCAAAGAAAGCTGATGATACTTTAGGATTGCTCAGAAGCTTGTTTATATTAAGATCAGTCTGGAGCTTCTATTTCAAGTAAAACTGACTGTTGTTGCTCAGCTTTTAACAATTTTTAGACACTGCAGAGTCTTGTTGTGACCAGTGTGTTAATGCAGTCTGCCAAAGAGATATTTGCTGCCTAATTACTTTCTGTAAAGGCTGGTTACTCCAAATGACACTTTTCTGTGGTAAGCAGGGAAAGAGCTTCTGATGAGCAAGCAAAACTGTTATAAGTCAGGAATATTCCTATTATTTTAGCCCTACTTGCACAACTACTTACATAAAACAAAATAACTTATTTGCACTCCTTATCTGCCACATTAGACACATGTACGATAGAGCAACAAAGTTTTCATCTCTGAAGTTACTATGAAAAAAATGAAAATAACTAAGCAGTTCAGATGGAGATGGGACTATTTCACTCTCTATAAGCCTCATAAATTAAATGAAACAAGTTCAAACTACGAAAAAAAAATCTAAAGACTGCCTTGCACACAATTTTCAGGTTACGCATTTGAAGAACATTTTTCCTGATGATAAACTACTGAATAACTGAGCGTTCTTTGGAGTATAAGAAACACATTTTAATTTCAGCCTGAAGTATATCACTAAAGGAAACAAACATATTTTATTAAAGAAAAGCTGTACAGATGCACAGTACATTCCCTAAAGTAATCAGGCAAAATGTCACCAAGCAAGACTAACTGCTTTAATATACTGCACTTTAAAGTTAAGTCACAAACTGCCTAGATAAACTCTTCAGCGGTTGTTTCCTACTTTCAATCTTGAAATTCAATCTCTCCGTATTATGAAGCAGAAACCAAGTTCCACCACTAAAAAGTTACACAAAAAGACAGATTGTTGAACTGTGTTTCACCATCCATCTTTGCCTGTTTGTAAACTGGGTTATCAAACACGACCCTGACTTTGCAACTGACTGTATATCTACACACCTGCACCTATGGGCAGCCTCAGTGGCTTCTGTTTGAATTCTAGAAATGTAGATATTCATTCCCAGCATCAACTGCAGTACTGGAAGAACCAAAGGTAGGTTTCAGTTTAAATCCATAAGCTTGGAATACAGTAAAGGCATCCACCAGTGAGCTAGGCATCTCAGCTGCTGGTCAGATCTAGGGAGAACGCCCAATTGCCAACGTACAGACATCTTGAGCTGCCCTGCTGTATCCTGCCTGGCTTCCAGCTGCTGCTCCTAGGACACACTCCTAGGTGCTACATCATATCTGCACACCATGTCTTGGAGTTCCCAATGGTGCCTCAAACAGCACTAGGTGTCTGCGCATACGGTGAAACGAAGAAAGCTCAAGAGAGTCACAGAAGTCTAGAACATTGAAACATGCTTTAAAGACTTAGCAGCCCACCTAAACCTCATTGGTTATACCGGGAGTTTACTCCTGGGCTGGATTTACTTGCCTCGCTCTAGGGCAAGCTGAGATGCTGGAGGATATCCAAGAAATCTGCATGGGGCAGGCAGGTAACATGTAAAACCTTCAGAACATCCACACCTTTCTCTCCCAGCAGCTGAAGGCCAAGCAAGACACCCCAGGACTCTAAAAAGGGCTTTAGATTCCTGCAGGCAGCCGAGATTAGTCTAGCTTACGTGAAGCTGATTCTGCTTAGCTATCCTACTCTGCCTGAATTCCCACCAAACTAACCCTTGCCCTTTACAGTGATTCTACGAAGAACCAGAATGTTTGAAGAAATCTGCGTCTTCTAAAATACTTCTGTATTTGATGGAAGTGCTCTTAAGCACTGTTCATTGTATTGTCCCACGTAAATTACAATTTAGCACCTAACACATCCTTAGGTTGTTTTGGTGTAGGGGAAGAGAGAAGGTGTTTACATCTGTGAAATCTAACTGAAAAATTAAGCTGAGTCTACTAAGCATAAGGGAAAGAAGACGACTTCCAAATCAGTGCAGGAGAGAAAAGAAACTTTAGAGCCCTCAAATGATAGCTTCTTGACTGATGTAACATCATTAAGTTTTTATGTATAGTGTTCAGATAAGCTTAAAAATGGAAAATTATGACATGAGAACCAAAAGGTAAGTCACTAAGTCACAAAGAGTGAACCAGTGTCTTGCAGAGAGCTTATTAAGCCATAAGGGGTTTTCATCTATAGATTGTATTCCATATTACTTTGTGCATATATATCCATTCAGATTTACTGCAAGGCAGCACAACAGCTAAATTTGGTTTGAAGGCAACACAAAACAAGTTGGGGTTTTTTTTTTTGCCCCCCCCTATTTTATCTCTATGGAAAGTCAGAACAGTGGTAACTGTGAAAGACCTCCTCTCCAGTTCCTATTCATTCTCCATTTTTAGGGCATTCTTTAGGAAGAAACCTAAAAATGCCTCTTATCTGAACTTCATTGTATCATACTGAAGATCTTTTTCAGGCAAAAGAAAAAAAGAAAGATTCCTGAGGACAATTTACTCCTTAATTGAAGACAGTGAAGCGCCATTCATTCTTATCCCCCCAGAAAGATGGCAAAGAAAATACAGTTTTTTCTAGTTAAGCAACTATACTAAAATTTACTTTATAAAACACCAGTGTTATTTCACAAAGTTCTTCTCAGCACAAGCCCAAAGTCATAATCCAGATCTTTCCAAATACAAACTGTTGAACTTCAACAGAAAGCAATTTTTAAATGGGAGTTAACAGGAGAAATAATGACATATAAATAAGCAAGTTTAAAAATACTAATACTGAACCTAGAATACAGCTACTTTCACCAGAAGACCATGACATATCAGACTTGATTATTTATTGATGGTAGAGAATCATGCGTTTTCTACAGTTCGACAGAATATGGCTACATACTAGAAGGGATTTTTTTTTTTAAGGCAACGAAGGAAAAATCGGATTATCAGCACATAATTTTATACAGTGTTGGTACCAATGTAGCTGGTATATGCACAAATAAACAGAACTATGCAGCAATAGAGAAGAAAAGCATGACAGGAGCAAACACTCCAAAATAATAAAAATAAATAAATAAACAAAAACCCCACCCCAAACAACAAAACCCCCGCATGTCGTCCCCGTAAAAAAAAATGACCAAAAAAACCCCAAAACAACCCAACCCCAAACTAAATCATAAATCCCCATAGGTTAAAGAGCACATGCAAAACTATACAAACGACCTCTCTAAGTCCCTTTTGCATACAATGCTCAACATTGTAATTTGCAGATAATCTGTTAAGATTTGACCGGTGCGGACACAAAGCCAAAGAATCTATTTTTGGACACTAAGAACTTACTGCATAAGCCATGATTTTAGGGTAAAAAGAGATAAACAAGGAACATACGTGTAGTACCGGCTTCTAATCCAAATGAATGCCACCGGCAAATTGCGATAACTAATGTTTCCTATTTACACTGCAGGTACCCCCTCAACCCTATTTCAAATGAGGTGGATAACATCGTTATAGATAATTTAGCAATACCATCTTTCTCATGAACAGCGCTTCTCTGTTTAAGAAAAGCTCAACTGTCGTATTACATCTACTCACATGAAAAATTGGGAACCATTGGTATGTTTCCCTCGGTTTGCCATTGACAAAAGGAACGCTCTGTCATGTTTGAGAATAAAGTTTTCATCTGTTTGAAGAAAAAATATGTTTGTCAGATTTTCCCTGACGAAGAACGCAAGTCTAATTTTCTTAGTAACTTATGGATGCTATAAGGAGAAATTCTGCTGCTGCTGAAGAAACATGAAGAGCTTGGAAAAAACAAAGACAGAGTTTAAACAACCCTCTCAAAAGTTACAGGAGAAGCAGTTATCAGACAGAAAGCATTCTTTCTAAAAGGAAAAGTTTCAGACACAGTGCAAACACTTCTAATAAAAAAAATTAAAAGTTGTTGTAGTGTCTTCAATAAACATTACATTCTCATAGATTTGGATTTATATTTAAAGCATTTCCTGAATAAAACCCAGGTTGGCAGACTTACTGACACCCTAAAACAAGACTTCACACATGATACCATTATTTACACAGCAGGCACCTCAGGTGGAAAGATCTAAGCCATTCCCCTGGTATGGCATGCTGAAAGATAGCCACTGATCTACTCAAAACTAGAAGTCTCAAAACGTACAAGGGAAAAGAAAAAAAGCTAGATACCTGACTAAGAAACTAAAGAACATACTCTTCCTGCAACTTAAGTATAAAATCAATTAAGACTAAACTAAATGTGCATTTTATATGCCAGTGAATTAAAGAGGACATCTGGTTGTACAGCATAACATAAAACCAGATCTTCCAATGTTCATTTTCAAAGCTAAAAATACTGAGTTGAGTGTAAAAAAGCATTATTTTTAAGATTACATATAAAAACACAACACTGCAGGTTTAGCACTCACCACCTTCAGGAACAAACCTAGGAGCTGCTTAGCAAATGGATCTATTCAATACTGTCTTTTGACTAAAGGCTGCAAAACTCCAAAGACCAAACTACGTCTCTGCTTAAGACAAACTTAATGGCATGCGCTTAAGGACACAGAGCTACTTGCAAACCATCAGAACCAGGGGTTGTGACATCAATACACACAGTGGCTTTAGTAACACTCCAAGAGCACAGTAACTCCCTGGTTTTTGCAAGAAAGAATTTTATGTCTTCAAACAAATACTTTATAAACTCACCATTTTCCTCCCAACAACAGATTTTAAAAAGAGGTAAACGTACGTTTATTTACAAATTCTTTGCAAGTAAAAAAACTTGTGCAGCATATAAACAAAATCAAACGCTTTTCGAAATGAACACTAAGCATACAAACCTTGAACAGGGGAGGGGAGGAAAGGGACATTAACAAAAGAAGAAATAGCTGTTTAGAGCTGGAAATTATGCCCGTATTCTTTCTCAGAATAAGTCATTAACCCTCAGAAAGGTTAGACACAGAACTCTTCACTTCTCCAAGCAACACAGATATCCATCTACAAACGGACGTATCAGTTGTCTATGTATTTACTAGGGAGGGTACAAGGGAACAGAGTTTGAATTTGTGTTACTGAGCTTTTGTCTCTTACCTTTTCATTTTGCAAAAGACCACATTCTCTATAAACAAAAGAATATGTTGACAGTTTTAGGCAGGAAGATAGGAGTTTATTCATGAATAAAGTTGCCTAACCTCCATGCTGAAAGTCACGTTTAATCAATAATGTTAGCCTTAATTAATTGTCAGTTAAAGTTAAATATTACCAAAAAAAATTATCTGGAAGTCATGCACATAAAAATAATTCTCATGCAACATTAGTTTCATGCAAAAGGTGATCTATAAGTAGACCTGATTTCATTAAGTAGCTTGGGAATCAAGACTCGTTTATCTCAGAACTGAATGAAGAATCCGCAAAGACGTATTTCCTCTTACCTTTAAAATAGCCACCATAAATAGATTCACCTCCTTTTCCATTACCTACACATCAGAAAGCATGAATTAAACCTTTTGTTTCATTTATGAAAAAAGCTGTATCTAACATTCCAGCAGTTTGTAACAAATCAGGGTACTCTGGCCAGTTACTAATATTTGAGCATAAGCTCCTTAATCAAAAGTCACAGGTGTGTATTATCCTGATGACACTCAAAATACCAAGAATGAAGATTGCCTCAGCGCCTCTGAACACCAGGAAGTCTGAAGCAGGGCTCCAAAGGCTAATCCTCACTGGTATTTGCTAAAGCAGCAGACAGGAAAACAACAGCAAGCCAAAAAAAAAAGACCATAGTAGGTACGACCAACAATCTTGCCCAGCTCAAAGCAGCTGAGAAACCGCTAGAATGGGTAAGAAAGTAGTTGGCAGTTTCAAAGGCACTTCTGCTTGACTCCCGAAACAAGATATTCCCTCACCGTGTCCATTTTATCAGGTACAAGATTTCAAGACACAGTGAAGAAGATACATTTTGGTAATGACAGGTATTTTGGGGAAGGACAACAGGGCTAAAACATTATGTTGTACACACACTGCAGGGAAGGAAACAAAGAAACTCCTGGAAAAAACTCCTTTTGGAGACTTCTCTTTTAAACACTTCTAGGTCATTTACTACAAATAATGAAAAAAAGTAAACATTCAAATAGTTCAGTCCCTGTATCAGTCAATTACTAGTGTTGCCTCTACTGCAGACATAAAAGTGAAAAGCACTAAGACTACATTTTGGATTTGAATTCTGTTTTAATAAGATAGGCGTTAACTCCAGCAAGGGTTTATTTTTTTTTTTTTTTTTTTTTTTTTCCCTTTAACTTAACATGTTTTTCTCAATAAATATTACTTCCGTTGAAACATTTCAGAATTTCAAATATCAACAAAGAAATGGGTGATCTGTGCTATACTTCGCAGCAAATTATATCATTTTATAGCACTGCCATGCTTCCACGGCATTTTCTAAAATTACATTATAACCATTTAAGTTACAACATTTCTGTTCCACTTAAAACATTTCAGTTTTAAAAGTGTATTTTACCTTCGCTGAAGTCCCCACCCTGAATCATGAAGTTTTTAACCACACGATGGAATGTAGTGCCTTTGTAGCACAGCTTCTTTCCAGTTGTTTTGCCAATTCCTTTTTCACCTGCAAGAAGGTTAAACAAAGAGAATCTACAGATCGTGACTTAACAAATTCCAAGGGTTTTACCTCCCTAGTTGTCCTGGTTGGAGGTACAACAGAACCAACTTTCTGTTCAGTAATTTTATTTCTTAGCTAGGCCTCTTCTAACTCTCTGACATTAACAGCATGTTGTGTCCAGAACTGTTCGTTCAGAATGATAAGACAGTTTGTGCCAAGGAATGGTATGAAGAGAGGCTCTCGCTTATACTTATTGCTATAACGAAATTAGCTGGTCTTGGTTGTTATTTGGAGGGTTGGAAACAGAAAAGCATAGAGGGGTCCCACCTGCAGGGAGGAGCGGACAGCACAGGTGACCCAAAATTGACCAACAGGGGTATCCCATCCCATCTGCCCCACGCACAGCATAAAAACTGAGGGATCAAAGGGTCAACGCTCTTTCTTCAACAGCCAACATGTGAGGAGGACCCTGCCTGTTCATCTGCCTTTGATCCCGATCCACGTGTTCCCGACTCCAGCTGTGGAATCCCGTTCCCACACGTTGCTGAGTGCAGCCTGGGACTTCCCCAGTGCCTGCTGGTGACTTCATCCTGGGAGCTTTATACGGTTTTGAATACTCTGTATCTATTTCATTAAACTACTTTAATAATAAAATGAAAAGGAAAATAGTTTTTTCTAAACTCGTAAATCTCTTTATCTCTCCTCCTCCCCTCCGTGTAGCAGAAGTGGCAGGGGAGCATCTGCCACCAGCCATTGGGCAATTTGGTCAAAACCAGGACACTAGTGCTAACAGACAGCCAACAGAATAGTAGGACTATAAAAGGTAACACAGTCCTACCTCTTGCCTTTTCACCTTCCACTAATAGCAGAAAGGACCCATTTACAAGGGGACTCAAATGCAAGTTAGGTTTATTCTTAAAAAAATAAATTCCTCCCCTCCCAAGGAATCCCCTCAATCCCCTCAGAACAATTTGTAAGAAAACAAGAGTTCATGATAACGATAGGTTACCTATTTTCTGTGGTTACAGCTACAGTGCTATGTGAGATGAAGCTTACACCGGAGCTCTTTTCAAACCACTTATACATCTGGATGTACCAGCTGAATCCCAGGACAGAAATCTTGAGCTCAGAACAGGGTTCAACTCAGTTTCAATGAGATCCACTCTTAGAAAAATGGGATTGAGCTATTCCAAGCATGTGTCGCACCTTCAGCAATCCATGCACAGTGCCAGGCCATCCCGCCCAGCACTATCCCTCACCAACGCAGTATGAAACCGGCACAAAACAGACTCCCATTTCTGAAAACACTGACAGAACAGGGCAACAAAATTGTGCATACAAGAACCATTCCAGGCCTAACCGAAAATCATAACAGGGGGATGGAAAAAATTAAAAATCCCCCAAACTCTGAACTGGGCCCAGGGCCATTCTTACCCAGCAGCAGAAGCCAAGCCAGGCCACGGTACTGGTTCCTCTGTTCCGAGTCTGAGGTTTCCTAAGAAGCGGCCCTCAGTGGGCTTCCAGCATTCAAGCCTAATGGTGATTTTTGAGAAAGGCATCCCAGAAACTCAAGTTTCATTAACATTTCTTGAAAAATTCAGAAGAAAAACTGCACCAGGCAGGGTGATGAGATGCAAGAGAGATACTGACTTTAGCTTCCAAGAAGAGGGGAGCTGGCAGAACATGGCAATTAAGAGTAATAAGTGTATAACATATGCAACAGCTAAAATCCCATGTAAATCACATGTGAATGAGATACTCTGTAATGACCCAGGACAAATAACCCAGCATTGAGTTTCACCCCCCTGCTTATGGAAAAGACATTTGACACTGTGTCAGGAGACATTCAACCAGCATGTTCTGCACTGGACAGGGCGCTCAGATGCGTGCAAGTATTTGTTACCCAGAGACAACACCTCCCTTTTGCGATCTCTTGTTCCTCCACTCAAAATTAACTGATGGCTAAATCATCCCAGATCTGCCATTCCAAACAGCCCATCGCTGCCAGGACGACGGCAAAGAGCAGTCTGTGGCACAGAAACCACTCACGGCACTGCTCTTTATCACACCTGTAGAAGCCTCAGAGAATACAACTTATTTTCCATTACCCTGACTCTCCATACCCATAACCCATGCCTCTTCCTACCCCATTTTTATTTTCCACAGAAGTTACTCAAGCAAAGCTATTTATCACAGGGATAGACATAATCCTTTCCCCCCCACACCTCCCATCACTACAGCGCAGGAAACCCCACATCAATCAATACCAAGGTGTATCTGCCTACATTTTTCTTCACGTGTCAGCATGTCCCTCAGGCTATGGATAATCCCATTACAGAATGGGATCCTGCATTGCACTTGACCATGTGATTGAGCTGGTACATTAAGGTGAAGTGAGCTTTAGAGGATGGCCAGAAATTTAGTCCCTTCTTTTACTCTCCTTTATGGTATCACCAAGACAGCACAGTCCTGTCACAATAAGTGACAATACTTGTGATGTTCCCTTCCTTTCAGGCACAAGACAACCGTGGGCAAAGGCGTAAAATTCAGTTACTTCCTCATAAGCCACAGACACTGTAGCCAATGCACTTAAGCTGCTAGCCAAATGTTGGAGGGCTAAGCTCCTGCAAAAGCTGCACTACATCCCTCTGATTTTCAAAACCAATCCTTGGACTACCAGTCAGACAAAAGACAGAGACCAGCTGTTCCACCGTGAGAGCTGCAGCACCTCCTTAAACTTAGGCAATTTTCCGTAACAGCCAGTACAGAAACCATGGGCTGGGCACCTTTTTTGTTTATGGCTAAATACTAGCCTTATTCTTTTTGCCCTAAATATGCCTGGATTTTTTCTGAAGAAAAAAAAAAAATTGTCTCCGAGTCCCATCTCCTTACATCCTAAGCAGTTCTTTCCATGTGCTCCAAATCACTTGGAAATGGGACAGTGGAGGAGACCTTCACGATTACAAGGGATAACTCATGAGCCGAGGAGGGGACAACATGAGGGCCTTTATTGAAACGTCCTTCTCCCTCTAGCAGGTAAACTTTGCTCTCATGCCTCATTAACACCCTGCACTGCCAACTCAATCTGAGATATTTTGAATTAGGTGCCCAAGAGTGGTCTCCATTTGAAATTATGAGAAGGGAAGCTCTTCACAAAGCACCAAAGAGCAGACGGGCTTGTTCAATAGGTGGGCTGACTGAAGGACACGCAAATGACAGTTTGCAAGCCCAGATGTTTTAATTTAAATGCAAGGAGCCTCTTGCTCTCAACACAGACAGAGTTCTTTCACGCAAGCCAGGTCTATTTCTGACAACAATGTCAGGCTACAGAAAAGCAGCCAGAATCACCCTGTCCTCCTCCATCTGCTTCCGACAAAAACATCCTGGCTTGCCTCACAGAGATTATGGAGAGAGCAGCAGACAAGATGATGGGCACAGTATTTCAAACACTGGTCTCCAGGTCACATCACCTTGCCTTGAGACAAGTGAAACCACTCTTCACACCACCACAATGGAAATGCACAGCCCAAATGAAGTTGCTCTGAGGTCTGTAACAGCATGAGGACACATAGTACTCTGAAGCTGTGATGCCTTTATCAGCTACAACACAGGTGGGTACCTATACACGTCTAAGGAAAAAGAACGTGCTGGATTGGCCCAGCATGTAGAATCCTGAATTTACCTAGTACAGAAGTGTACAGTGCTTACAGTCTGCTGCTAAGATATTCCGTTACGTGGACTGTATTGCTCAGAATGGGATAGCATCCCCTCTCTATGATACAGCTATGTACCTCCTTAGATGAGCATAGATCTTGCACACGATGAAAGTGATGCTGTACTGAGTAAACACACAGTGATTCAAAGATTTCTTGCAAAGACCAAAACATAAGGACAAAAGATATACTTGATAGGAACTCGCACTTCTATGATGACTGAAGTTCTGTCAATGGATGTTGCTGTGAAGTGGCAGGAGTCAGGGGAACCTGACTCTGACTCCTGGAAGCAAATGATTTATTTGGTCCCTGAAGATGGTATAGCAGCTCACAACTCTAAAAATTTAAAGCAAACCTTCATATCTCAGGTCTGGTTGCCAGAGGTAAATGCAATCTTACCAGTATACCTTCATCTACCATCACAGAACTGCTGCTCTTCTGAAGATAGGCTTTGTAGGTCCTCTAACATAACCTATACAAACACAGAAGCGGTAGCCCAACTGGAATGCCACATCAGTCCATGGGGACAGGTAGAAAGGATGTACCAGAAAACTGCTGGATCCTACGGTGAAGAGTGTGGATGACCCTAAGCCTGGCCTGTCGCTCCTGGACACAGTTGTCATGTGTGGAATCATGCAAGAGACAGCATCCTTGTGTAGCGTGTTCGGTTTAGATGTTGAGACAACCAAAGTTCTGACAGTACAAGGCAGGAAGGCAGAGAAAATGGCATGAATATTGCAGATAAACTAGTACTAACAAGTACACTGGAAGAACTTGTCAAGGAGAAGGAGAAAGGCAGACAGAATAGTTGACAGGAAAAAACCTCAGGTGAACTGAACAGCAACACAGATGTAGTTGGTGCAAACAAGAACAAATCTAATGTTAGCCATGCGACCCCAACCTCCAAACTCAGCCATCCTGTGTTCGAGAACTACCACAGCAGAAGAGGGATTGCTTCTGCCAGCAAAAGAAAATAATATAATTTAATTCTCTTAAACATTACATTGACTAAAAAAACCTGAAATTACTTCGTGTTCTTCTATATGGCTTTTTCTCCCCCACAGAATTTAATTAGCTGTTTATGTGGGTTTATGCATTTATTACCAAATTTTTAAAGGTATCTGTCAAATCATCGTTTTATCCTGTAAGTACGCAGTAGCAAACATAATTTGCAAGAATGAAACAAATGTTTTTGGTAGCTTTTAAGTCTGAGTCTCATCTTGAGTAGACCTCCTAACTTTGTGCTTACTTCTACTAAGTAACTTTGTGCAACTTCTACTAAGGTCCCTTCCAACCCTAGGATTCTATGATTTTATGATACTTTCAAATGTCCTTCCAATTAAGGACAGGTTCCAGCTGAAGATATTGATGAAACCTGTACAGACAGCTGTAGAACAGAATTTAAACAGGGCTCCGATACAATGAAGTCAGACTTCTTCATTTTTTTTTTAAGTTGTTCTCTCTTCTGCTTGTTTTTTTCATTCCTGGTCATCTTCAACATCTTTTCCTTCCTCCACCTAACATTTTTCTGGCAAAGCTGCTGTAAGGATTTAAACAATCCTTCAGAGCTACTGAACATGAGGCTTAGACTTTACACTCTTCAATCTGCTACTGCATTTTATTTCTTACCTTTTGTAATCTATTCTGATAAACTTCAAACGAGTTCCCATTTTTCTATGGCAGTTGTACCATTCTTTCCCATTCTCAGTCTATCCCTAGATACCTCTTTAATAAGCATAAGTGATTAAAAAAACCCAGAAAGTAGAAAAAAAAGAGGAGACATCATCACATAGACCTCAAAAAAAAAAAGAAAGCTGTGTACCAAACCTTCCATAAGCTCATGGTATTATAAAGTTCTTCTAAATTTTCACAGATATTATCTAGAACACAAGACATTCTGGGATTTGAGCTCTGACAACATGAACTTTAGGAAATTAAACTATAAGGATACCATTTGTTTCACATAACCAGTTAGCTAAAAGCTGTGTGCTGAAGTCACTTGTTAATGTGCTGCGAGATAAGCCCTACTGAAGCATTTTAATGATTTGGAAAAAGAGTTATTTAATATACAAGGTAGAGGCTTCCCTAGTGCAGTTAATTCAAGATATACTGCAAGTCATTGAGCATTCGGGTATAAAAGACGTTCAAATTCTTCACATCAGTAACACACACCAATTCCTATAATAAATTAATGAAGATTGACCTTCAATTTATAGCTGAAAAATCCCTGAGGAACAGTGTAGACCGAAGAAAGCCCACCAAATCCTTACTACCCTTAACTTCTTAAAAATGGTTTCTAATGATTGGAAAGGTAAATCATGCTTGAAAAAAAACGGGTTGGAGGGTGCTACATTATACCCAGGCATTCTTTTGCCAATGCTGTCCCTTTGATTTCACAGATCTCTCCTGCCTCCCACCAAACCACCCCAGGATTTCTAAAGGACCATCACAGTCCCTTTGAGTCCTTCATTTAGCTAAAAATGAAAAAGTTTTCTCAGATTTCATAGATATTCCTGTCCTCTGATCCCTGGGTAGCACTTCTATGCACCTGAAATACACTCTAAATTTTATTAGATATAATCAACATTTTATGTAAGAAAAAATGTACATATATTCAATGTTTTATGTAGTGTCCCAAGTCAAACATCAACATTATACTATGCAGTGACATTAACACTTAATATTGGTCCTGATAAATCCTAAAGCCCTGATAATTCCTAAAGAATTTATTGCCTTTATCACATTTACGTAACTTGAGTGATCAATAATTCCACCATAGTCCCAGCCTTGTCAATCACTTCTACCAGCAGGAGCTCCACATTAGCGACAAAAAAAATAAAAATACGTTTTCGTTTCATAAATTCAGTTTTTAATTCTGTAATCATGAGTTGTCTCCACTACTCAAACTCACAGTTTGAGGAGTGGAAATACGGTGCTATTTCCTGCTATGTATTATTCAACTCCTCCTCAGCATCAACAAGTCTCAGCTTTCTTTTTACCAGAAAAGAAAATAAAAAAGCACTACTATTATGCCGTGGTTTATACTTGCATATACAAATTAATAACTGTAAGAAACATTAAAAATCCTAAACATAAGCATGCTACTTACCTGAGCACAAGCAAAGGAAGTT
>VXBO01000008.1:0-30966 GCA_013400135.1 Rhinoptilus africanus | reverse complement strand
GGTAGAACTTCAAAGGTAATTTTAAAAAGTAACTACTCCAGGAATTACTTCTCTTTTCCTCCACTTAAAGGAAAAAAATAATAATAATTGAAGTTCAAATGTATTTTATTCAATACTTTGTCACCGAGAAAAATTCTAAGAGGCTCCTAAGAAATTGTGTTCAATTGTAGGGCTTTGTCCAAATTGCCAGCAATTTGCATTGTTGGTTCAAAAAAGGGGAGAAATAAATAAAAAAAAAGAAATAACACAGAGACCACCTGTATTTTGTACTCTTAGATAAAAACTCAAGATGCCTTCAGCTGTTGAAATGTCTGCATTTCATTAACTGCTGTAAGAGTGTTCTCTGAACATTGGTCATTCCAGCAGGAAAATCTAAAGAAAATGGGTAGGGACAGTCTCCAAAGAATGACCTAACAGCAAACAAAGACCTTACATTAAACAGCGGTAGCTGTAACTACCACTGTGAAAAGACAGTTATTTGGAAGAAACCGCTATAAGCTACACGGACTGAAGATCTATAAAGAGAACACAACAGAGAAGACAGTTTAGCAAGAGTGTTATCAATTCTCATTATAAGCACAGTAATTCAGGAAAGCAGAAATCCCATTCCTCTGCTTGCAGACACGCTGAACTGAATAGCGACAAAGCGCTTTAGAAAGCCACATACAGATTTCCTCTTGCATGTAAAGCCTTTCAGAAAAAAAAAAAAAAAAGACACTATTCCCATTCTACCAAGAGCAGAGGAATAAAGACCCGCTGCTGATTTACCAAGGTGACAACTCCCAAATAACTAAAAGCTGTCACCACCTGTGGGCTCCAGGAGAAAATCTTGCCCCCAGCCACAAAGTGCAGAAGCCTTATGGATGCAAGGCCCTGTCCCACATACAAACCCCACCATATTTAGCACCGTAAGCAGCAGGTACCACCACATCTGTCTTCTGGTAGAAGAACATCATCTTAAGTTCTTGAAGATGTCCAGGCAGAGCATGCAAAAAAGACATTCATAACAAAGGTACTGTGATTTCAACAGTATCTTTCTTTCACTAGTGCTTTGTCAATAGTAACACCACCTAGCTTCTCATGCTTTTCAACTCCAACAAACTATTTGTGACGCACATATTCAACATCAAAAGACTACAGAACCAGTTTAGAAGGTAAGGACACCTCTCCTCCATATAACCTAAAGTGCTGTTTACCTGGTTATAACAAACTATCTAAAATGGGTGCTTGTAATACATAAGCCACATACTGTACACCCATCTGGTGGGTTACTATCTCTATTTTACCTAAACTGCATGAAAACCATGATCACTGAAAGCTTGTATTTTCCACTGACAAACAGCCAACGAAATGTGCCAGAGAAAGATCAAACACATTTTCACACCTTGATCAAACACGCATGAAATAACAGCTGCTAATAAAAAAGGAAAAAAAATCTTCATAAAAAGTATGCTTAGAACCTACAAAGAACCTCTTACCTCAAAAAAAAAAAAAAGGAAACATCTCATTTTAAATTTGGAGCCGAGATAAAAAAAGCATTTGACATGCTACTGGTTTCCTTAGATTTAGACATCTCTTCCCTGAAATGACTCCCCTTTGTCGTAGAGAGAAAATTTCCAATACTTTCTTCATCTTAATTTCCCTTGCATGAAGGTAAAGTTACCTGATTGGGGAACAAGCTTTCTGCGACTAACCCCAAGACTTGTACAGTAAATTAAAACAAATAAACAAAAAATTGCTAAAGAGGGTTTTCAAGTCTGCTAACAAACCCACTCAGAGTCCTCAGTCGGCTTTAGCCAAAAATGAGCCTGAAGAGATACCTCACTTCTAGGCTAAAGCAAAAAACCCTGTGATTATATTTTTAACAATGAAACTCTTGCCTAACTTGAGACGCAAATCTTCCAGCATCACAAGGAAGTTATAAAAGCTATTAAAATCTTTATTTTAATGCACCAGCAGGCAGGACATTTCTATCATTTTCATGTAGCGTTGTTCTCAGCAGAAGACTGATTCTCACCAGCTCACAGCTACAAGGACACATTCGTCTCTACCACAGCGTAGATTTTACAGTACATTACTGTACTACTTATGCTAGCTAACACCATAGAAATTTATCCAACTTAACATTTGGCTATTATCTGTAAAACAAGACTTTGATAAAGTATTCTTATTTGCTAGCAGGCTTTTAATTTATATAAAACAAATCTTTAAAAAAATTAGAGTAAGTGATGAAAGAAGTGTTTACATTACTGGTAATTAAATACAGTAAGTGATGCATATATAAAGTCTAAGATGTTTTAAAGTTTGATTTCATAAAGTGTTATCTGTAGGTAATGAGCTATGCCAATTATAGAAACCAGAAGGCATAATGACCAGAAAAAAAATCCAATTTCAGAACTGTATTTTCAAATTGAAAAATTAAAACTTTGTTTTTCTTTTGTTTTTGAAACCCTGACCCATTTTTTAGCTGAAGAAGAACTAGTGCTTGATTCAAATTAAGTGGTAAAAACTCAGGGTAGGAAAGTTTATCAAAATGATCACTGATTGCAAATGTTTAGCCAGTGATTTCCTCCAGTTTAGCTGCTTAACTTTTTAGAAACAACCTCAGGAGCAAAACACACATTGCTTGAATGTATTTTCCATGGAATACAAACTGCTTTGCTGTATTATGTTACATTTCAGCTGTAAAGGTGTCAATTTCAGATGGATGCACACAAAATAAACCTAGTTATTCAAAACTGAATTTAAATATATTGGGTTTGTCTTTTCCCATTTTATTAGAGCAAACCAAGTAAGAAACCAGTGCAGCAATTCTCCCAGTGTATCAACAGGAATATCCTGCTGAAGGAGAAAGCAGGGATTACAACCATTAAGACAGTGATGCAGGTCCAGGATGTCTGCCAGAGGCCCAAAGGCTTAAATAGATTTGCATACAAGCTTAAATAACAGCTCACTAAAACGACACTATTTTAATTTTATTAATTTATCCATCTATCCCAAAATTTGTGAACACTAACTCATATAAATTTTAAAAGACAGCTTTAAAGTATAAATGTGGCTACTGTTTTCAGAAAAAGAAAAGTTTACTGTGGAAAACCAACAGATTTTATTTAAAATACCAGGTAAAACAATGGATGTCTGAGTTCCCCTGAGCAGGTTAATGTGTCAAGACTATAGATAGACTCCATAAACTTTTTTCCCCCACGTCTGTACTAAGCCCTGTCTTCCACAAGTACTACCTGTAGCTCTCTCCTTCCCAATCTTCTGTGGTCTCCACAAAAGCAAACATATTTCAGTACTACACACAGCAAAAATTTACTGTCTTCAGTTTCACAGAGATATGCAAGGGAGACTACGCTTTGTCTTCTAGCGGAAGGGGTTGATCAGTTTGGTCTTCCACTTATCAACTCAATTTGTTCCACACTTCAAGGTAAGTCTTCAGGTTATTTAATTCTGCACTGACAAGAATTCTGTATGACGACTGGATGACAATTTTTATTAAACCAGATCCCTCCGAATCTATACCTCATCTCCCTTACACGCCCTCTGATAGGGGTCCCCCACAGCGCATGCCCTTTTGGCTTCTGTTCTACCACATTCAACTGCTTTGCCAAGTGGTTCACGGACAAAGTGCTGACCTGTTTTCTGCCAATCTACAACTTTTTGCCTTCAAAGGGACAAAAGTTAACGGGAAGCCAGTCAAGAACAGCTTCCATCTTCAGGAAGGGTAACAAAAACCCCTTAAGGCCTCCCTGGTTCTACTAATGCAGGCACAGTATTATGATGACTTTTGCAGTGGAGTTTGTTTCACACAAATTCATAGCAGCTGAAATCAAACTTGAGGCAAAAATGACTAGAAGGAGAGAAGTAATGAAAGAACAGAGTGACTGGTAAGGGAAGGGACATACCCCAGGAAGGAAAGAAACTGAAGTGGAATGAAAAAGCAAGCTAGGGGTCAAACAATAACAGAATACAGGAGAAAAAAAGTAAAAAATGTTGAGAAGAAGGAAAATCCTGCTGTGAACAAGAATGAAATAAAGGAAAAATTAGTAATATAACACACTTTATGATGGATAAAGCCAGTTGGGGGTGCAGGGAGGGGAGAGGCGTGAAAAAATCTTGGATGGCCGCATGAACTGCTACAGCAGCAGAGTATGTGTGACACACCAGTCGGACATCTGTTCTGATTACCACGGTATCTGAAAGACCGAAGCTCCACATAGATTTTGCATCACAGAGTAAAGACAGAATTATTTAAATAGGCATCTGCTGCCATCCCAAATTTCCTGGCACACTCTAAGTAGTTTACTCCTATGTGCATGCTGTATGCTTCCAAATCCACTGGTGGGGGGGTCCCACAGAGTTGCTGTCTGTGCTAGTAGCAAAATAAACACTTATTCCTGATTTATTCTCCATTTGCTCTTTAAAAATTATGAACCCCAATGTGCAGTCATAAAAAAATGCTTTACAGGCAACTTATTAAAAGCAGCCTAAATTTAGACTTAAAAGACACTGACACAAAGCCTACAAAGTTTGCCCCTACTGCAAGAGGCACATACAAGCAGGCATCAAGTTTTATGCCAAGATTCTGTAGCTAAAATTAAAATACGGCCACAAAAGCAGTAACAAAGCTTCTGAAAGCACAACCAAAGCTACAATATTCATGCCTGTATTTTCTAAGGGATTTAGTTTAGGAGTAAAATTAATTTGAACTCTGCAGTCGCTTCCCCTCTCACATGCACACACATACCAGTGCTCTCTTATTTTCAATTGCCACAGGTACTTGACAAACATTGGGTAAGCAAAGTCTGTACGGGGAAAGCTAAGAGTTGTCAGCTGCTTGGAGGAATATTTTTGGACTCCAAGCAACCTACGTTGTTAAAAATGACACAGTTTTGAATTCTGCAGGCAAAGAGATGTCTCCAGTACTGAGAGGCACATCCTCTTATTCTCCACGTTTTGTGGAGAGATGCGAGTCCAGCTTTTCAGTGTAGACAGGGTGGGGGCAATGTCTTATTTCTTGTCTAGCAACAAAATGCAGGATTGTTCTTTTCCCCAGCTCCTTCTCCCTACACCTAATAAAAATGAATAAGCAGATTGACTTGACTTTAGTCAAATAGGCAAAGTGTTAATTTGGAAATCTGCTAGCAGTTTAAAAGTCAAAATTAATACCTCACTAGTATCAGCAGGAGAGTATATCTCTCAGAGTTAGTGCTTCATGTCATCTGGAAGCACTGCTTTATCATTCACACTTGGTTCAGCTTTTGAAGGTCATCTTACAGCTAAAAGAGCAACCTTTAAGCTTTTTAAATATAACCTTAAATCCCAAGACAGAGTTGCATAGTGAATTAATAAACAGACACCAGAATAAAGCAGTATAACCAGAGCACACACGAGTCCCCATACCAACATTTTACAAACTGACACGTTTTCCTGCAAAAACACAAGTCATTAGTCAGCTGCAATAAAAACAGCAGGGCTCCGAATTTGATAGATTTGTGAGATTCCTGTTACTTTAAAGAGAAAATAAATACAGACAGGCACAAACAGAGCCAAAGCCCCTGTGTCTACTCTAGGTACCAAAAGCTCTGCACCACGAAGAACACTAACGCTGCAATTCCTCTCTGACACCGCTATCAGTCATCAAACCCAAGTAGATGTGAGGGAAAACAAGGTAATCCACTTTCACTCGTGATGCACAGCACAAGGCTGAGGAGGGGAGAAGGCAGGCAAGAAGAGGTATTATGAAATGGGAGCAGGTACATCCGCACGAAGAAAGAGCTGAAGAAAACAGCGCAGGGAGAGATGCCTCAGATGGAGCATCAAAAAAAAACCTAACAAAAATTAAAAGCAAGTGAGATGAAGGATGATGAATTGTCTTTGCTACAAATCAATCTTATCAAACTATCATTCCTAAACTGGAAACCTACCTAGTCTAAAAACATTTTTAGTAGTCTCATTCCATAGCAAAGCTGAATTTAAAGCGACAGAAAATGTTAAAATTCCATTTACATTAACATTTATCTCTTCATAAAAGTATTCAGAAAAGGCACTGTTAATTAAAGCAACTCAAATAGGAGTTTGAATAGCAACAGATTTATAGATATGCCTTATCAGGTCACTGAAGTTAGCATTGAATCTTTCTTTTCAAGTTTTGGTGAAAATAAAGAGCAAGCCAAATGAATTACATTTGCACGCAACTGAAATTTCAAAATGCAGAGATATAAACTCTTATTTCAAAATCTTTCAGAGAAACAGTGGAGCAGAAAATGAAAGTGAAAGCATAATGAAGCCATCACATTTATTCATTTTTCTGAGACAAATAGTAACAATCTAGAGCACTGAGTACATGTGAGACAACTAATGTGCATCCATAAATTCATGTTCAAAAAAGATGGGTAAGTAAATCTGTACGACCATTTTTACAGAGTGGGGAAAATAGAAGAGGGAATCAAGTAGCTATTCCAGGATTAAAAATCACAGTCTCCCACATATGGGCAATTACACTTCCCATAGGGAAAATGAGTTAAGAAATTGATTTATTTTAATTATTACTTTTCCTAAACAGGCCAGCTGGTGAAACATTCGATGCTTCTATGGTCAATTCTTCATTTACATTCAGAAGACTCATTTTGAGCAGGAAGAGGAAAGATTTAGACCAGATGACCTCCTGAGGTCCTTTTCCAGTTTTAATTACTGTGTGATTAAAAATACTTCTAGGAGTACCTCTCTAGCTTCCTCAAAACTTGCCCCAATTTTCCATAGTTTTTAGAATTACAAAGGTATAATACATAACCGGACAGCACTTATAATACAGAACGCTTTTTATCTTTAGAATAGTCTCAGTGAAGCTCCTTCTCCATGAACGCAAATAAAAATTAATCGCAAGAGAGAATAAAAAGCGCCCAGCACCCCAGCAAACATCAAAAGTTACTAAAGACTCACTCACAAATAACACATCAGCAGCCAAACTCATTGCTAACGGCGTGAGCCAATTATTAAGGTAAAAATGAGGTAAAAGACACACAAAACAACCAACACAGCACTCGAGAGGAATGTTTGCGTGGGAGAGGCAAGCCTTACCTGGTTCCCGGTTGATTTCTATCTCGAAGAAGCACTGGGGCCGGTCCTGCACCCCCATGGCGGCGGGCAGCCCGGCGGCCCCTCGCCACCTGGACACAAAGAAGAGGCGCCCTGGGTGGGGAGCGGCCCGGCCCCGCCGGATCCCGCCCTTCCCTTCTTCCTTCCCTCCCTCATTCCCTCCCTCCCTTCACACCGAGGGGTAAACCGACACCGGGCGGCGGGGCCGTGAGGGCCGGCGGGGCTCCCCTGAGGGGGCGGCGGGGCCGTGAGGGGCTCCGAGGCTCCCTGAGGGGGCGGCGGGGCCGTGAGGGCCGGCGGGGCTCCCTGAGGGGGGCGGCGGGGCCGTGAGAGGCTCCGAGGCTCCCTGAGGGTCTGGCGGNTCCCCTTCGCTGCGGAGGAGGAACGTGCTTTATAGAATAAATAACGCGGTCAGTCCCCGTCGGGGGGTTTCCCCCCTCACCGCCCGCTCTCCATGCTGGGCCCTAGGGCCGAGTGACACCCCCCTCCTCTATTTTGAGGAGACTGAGCAGTTTTCCAGAGAGATCTCTCCCTCTGAAGGGAAAATGGTTTTTGTCGAGCACAAAAAAATCCCCCCTCAGAAGATTTTACATGGGAAAATGTTCGCCGCAATGCGTTCGTCAAGGCTGTGGTGGGACCCCTGGTTCTCCTTCAGCTGGAGGGTGAAGCCAGGGGTGATCCTGTCCCTTGCTCAGCCTCAGCCCAGTGTAACTTTAGAATCATAGAATCACAGTATCGGTGAGGTTGGAAGGGACCTTTAAGATCATCAAGTCCAACCATTAACCTGCCCTGACAAAAACCACTTCNGATGAGGTCTCCCCTCAGCCTCCTCTTCTCCAGGCTGAACAACCAGCTAGCAACCTCCTCTCCTCCAGCTAAACGACCAAATTTACCCAGATGTGTCATGTAAACCGAATAAATTCTAGTTATTACAGCAGGCCATACGTTATTTTTCCTGAGTTTGGGATGTTGGCCCATCCCAGAGTGCGGAAGTGGTAACTGTTCAGCAAGGAGTATTAAATCTATAAATCCTCAGCCTATGACAACGTTCAGGCCAAGTTACTTCACACCAGGCAAGTCGAGCCACTTAGAACAGCTTTTCATGTAGCCCCTTCATATTCATTTATTTTTATAAATTCAATTTATGTAATTACTCCTATAACAGTAACTTTGTTGTCATTGGTACAGAGATGGGATTTCTGGGAAGGCGGAGGAGGAAGGCAGCACATCTAGAATGGTTGTCCTGGTTTGAGCGACACAGGATTAATTTCTCTTTCAATAATTTTACTGTTCAGTAAGGTTTGAGCGACACAGTGGGAAAACTGCATTTTTAGAAGACTTTAGTGTCTGAATTTGTGAAAATATTTACTTTAAAGCCAGCTATGGTGTGCGGGTTTCAAGGTCTCAATATTTTTGAGTTAGCCAGGTGTGGGGATGAGGAAGAAGGAGACCTGGGCACTTGACCCCAGCTGCCAACAGGATTATTTCATACCATGAACATCACGTTCGATATAAATTAGAAAGTCTGCTGAGGAATTCTCTCTCTCTCCCTTGATGGCTGTGATCCTGAGAACTTCTTGCCCCAGTGCTGGACCCCTGAGCCCTTCCCTTCCTCCCAAAGCCACAGTGTCCGACATTTGCTGTCCCCTGCTGGGAGTGCACAGCTTCCTACTGGTATAATTGGCTGGGTATAATCCTTTATATTGGTATCAGGATCAATATTGGTTCTTTGGTGTCATTAATGTTAGTTATTTAGTATTATTCTATTAAATCTGTTTATATTTCAACCCCTGGGTTTCCTTGTTTTTTCCCGATTCCCCTTCCCAGGTGGGGAGGGGTCATCAGGTGACAGAATAATTGTCTAAACGACAATAAATTGTTGTAGGTTCCTCAAACCATAACAATAGCTTACACCCTGAATACATTGTGCCATCCCTACAGCCTTTATGTAGTCTCCAGCTAAACCACAGCCTCACCACTTGGTGCAAAAAAATGTCTTTTCTTACTTCCAGAAAGAAGTTTTGTCACTTTCTGTGCTGTGAGGACGCTCTTTTAAGTCCTCACCTCCCAAGAAGCAAACTGTTTCCGAATGCTTTCCAAAAGTCGTACAAACCAGAACTCATTGCAGTAATTTTACCTGGCAGCAGTGTCTGTGGTTATGTCCTTGTCTGGGGAGAAATTCAGAGGTCTTAAATAAAAAAAAAAAATGTGCTGAGAATGAAGAGTAGCAATGCTGAAATCAAAGGCTATTTTAGAAGTTAGGAACGCAGCAAAGTGGGATTGCTTTAGATGTAATTAATCTATAGCTTTAATGGCTGCTGCCTCTGAAGTATTTGAGCATCTCATGAAGTTTTAACGAACAGATTCTGTCATTCCTTATTATGTCTAATAGCACGTGATTGTCCCTAAGGAAGCCTGTCTTTGGAGTCGTCACATAGGTTTGCTGGTCCTTTGGGGGTAGTTGCATGACAAGATATCACACAACGTGAAAAAAATGTAGCAGTCTGGCCTTAAATTATTTAGCTGTGAAATGCTCATATAAAGTAGAAGGGTATTATTCACTTCACTTTGAAATAGTAAACTGAGAAACAAAGCTACTGAGAAATTGAGTTATAGTAGGTTCATGGGAATTCCTTTCCAGAATTAAACTTTGAAAATGTATCTCCTTGATTTCCTTAATCTTCCCCAAAAAATAAATATTGTATGTTTGGGTTTTTATGGTTTGGGGCTTTTTTTTCCCCTGAGATGAAATGAACTATTAATTCCCTTTTACCTGCAGTAAACTTGCTTTTCTCTTTTCAGAACATGGAATTGCTAAAGGCAGATGAGCAAAGAAATAAGCAAAAGTCTTAAAAAAGACACGGAGACAAAGAGACTTCATGCAAGTAGCAAAGATTGTGAGTAATAAATAAATAAATAAAGTTAATTTCAAGCCCTGGTTATTTTAATAAAGAAGAAAATCAGAAAGAAGTTCTGATCCCCTAGGAGATAAGCTCTTAAGATCATCTCTAGGACTAGAGCTGATAAATATGCAGCTTGGTGGAAGAAAGACATACCCCTAGAAAAATGTTTCCAAAGCACTTCTGAGGCCGGTCTTTGGAAACAGAAAACATTTAGTTACAAAGGAAGAATTTTCCTTGTGTTCTGATCTGGTAACTGCTGCAGAGGCCCTTCTGGTAACATCCTGAGCCCACTGAAACCAGTGACAAAGCCTCCGTTGATGTCAGTGCCTATGGATGTAGGCTGTTTAGGGAGGATTCAGGTCTATATGGCAAAGCAGTATAGTTATGAATAACTGCTTCTGTGTAATACTAGTTTTTGATAAGCCATAAATTTGTGAAACACCCCCTTTTAGAGGCTAAAATTTTCTCAGCTATGTTCCAGTCCTACAGACAACTTTTGTGTGCACCAAGATTAGTGGACCCAGCTTTGTTTTCTACCTAAAATCAACTTCAGACTACCTAAAAAAAACTTCAGACTTAGCAGTACATTTTATGCCCAAGAATTCAGGTTGACAAATCTTGGCTGAAAGTTGCATTCTTTCCTGAGACAGAGCATGCTTGGCTACAGGAGTTTGAAAAGTAGGAGGGTGCAAATGCGGCTGCTGAGCAGTTATGCAACCTACGTGCACATTAGGGTAAAAAAGTGTAAATCGGGGCACATTATTTTCCAAAGTGTCTTTGATTGCCCTAATAATAACTAGTCTACCCACGGCCATGAAAGCTCGAACTAACCAGCTTTTGTTTTGTCTTTATAGAGGCTTTTCTTTATTTTATTTTTTTTTTCAAAATCCATATGTAGAACCTGAATCTTAAATCGAAAACAAGCTTTATGAGCAACAAGTTGTTGGTCAGTTCTTTCTCATGCTATTTTAGATGTTGACGTTGCCGTTACATTTTATCTGTCAACTCCAATACTATACAGGGCCTAGCGTCTGAAAAACCCCTGGTCTGCTCCTTGTGTGCTGAATATTTCCTTACCTGATTTGTGCTTTGCACTGACATTACTTAGATAAGGAGGAGAAGGAATTTTCAACGTAGCTTTTCATTATCTGGAGCATTTCGGTTGGGGGGGTGGTGCTCAAAATACTTCTGTGAGACAAATTTGTGGCTGCTTATTCCAGATCTCGCTCTGTAGCTGCTCGGCGCAGATTCTGATCTGGCGCGAACGGATGTGAAGTGTTGACACCAGGAGAAGAAGAAGTGACTGAGAGCTGTCCATGAGGGTCACTGAAGTTTTGAACATTGGGAGATGGTGGAGAAAAGAGCCAGAAAATTCTACAGTTAAATTAAAAACTTGTGTTACCAAAGAACAGACGAGCACCTGAAGTATTTCCTTCAATCACTCAGCCATGCAAAACCATTTCTTAGGTTTTTGGGGTTTTTTTTTTGAAGAATAAATACTGCAGACCAGAATAACTGAAAAAGGGCTTTAATTATGAAAAGCCTCACTGCTGAGCAAACAAGAAGTTAAAAGTGAAAAGCTGACAGGCAGTTACCTGTTAAGCAAACTTAAACACTGAAAAGGTACTTAATTAAAAAATACCCATGTCAGCATTTGAGAGAGGAGTTTAGAGTGTTAAAAGGAAGTAAATGGCTTGGGATAAGGAATAAACAGTAAAATCTGTCAGCTCCAGGCTGCTGATCAGAACCCACACTATGGCAGTAACATCTGACATTTTTCCCCACGTTGAATGCCAAGACGTTGAAGATTTGTGCACGGCCAGCAAAAAGCTCCTGCCCACATTGCCAAAACTGTGAAAACTCTGGGCTTTTATGGAGCCTTGGAAGCAGTTAACGGTTCCTGTTTCAACAGGACTGAGTAAACCAAGAATGAAAGGACATAGAGAGGAGAATGTTCCACGTGCAGCAGGAGATTTGGGGGTTTTGGCTGGTATCACCAGTGCCTGCCTTCAACAGCAGCATTCCCATTTGGCACCGTGCATTAACAGCTATTCAAAGAGCCTGGGAAGGTGACAGGAGGAACCGTCTCTTACCCTTCTGCTGCCCTGGGGTCCAGCGCGGGAGCGGTCCGGCAAACCTGCCCCTGGAAATGGAAAGCCGTATCTTGTGATGCCACTCTTTCACCAAACGTGAACAACAGGTAAAAGTAAAGAAAGATTATATTTACTGTTATTAACAGAGTAACAATGTCATTAATAACTTCATAGAGACAGCGGCACAGAAGTAAAATAAGACCAGATTATAGCCACCCGTACACTGAGCCAGCTCCAATAAATTTCCCTCTCTTTTGCTCCTTGGCAAACTCTTAGGATGCTTACACAGCTGTCCCATAGCTGAAATTCATGTCTCAAGGCAAACCTTTGTCCTAGGACTTGCTTTTGCTGAAAAGGAGCACTGATGTGGGAACACACCTATGCTCAGACAGGTTATGGGGATATTTGTAACCCCACATACCCACATATCCCTCCAGTTCTCTTCATTCACGCTTCCCTTTCCCCAGGGATTTCCTGTGAGCTATAACCCCATTAATACCTGAGCCATTAATGCACTTCCTAAAGGATTACTGAGCTTTCCCCCATCCTACCCTAAAGCCTTAGGAGTGTTTCCATCCCTGGCACGAATAGGTGGAGCCATCTGCTATCGGGCAGTAAACAGAATTTGTTAATGACTGTTCCAGGGAGAGAGAAATATAAGCAAACAATTAATCCATTATGTGGTAAATTGCTTAATGGGGCAGGTTTTATTCCTGTAAGTATAGCTTCTTTAGGTGCTGATGCCTGTGCTTCATGTAAACTAGTATACGGGACTTTAAATGGCCAGGATGTGTGCAGGTTATTACCAGCAGCTTGCTGGGAGTAGAAATAAAGTCAGGCAGTTGCTGGGAGGCAGGTAGGGTTTGGGAGGCTGCAGGTCTCTCCTGTCGCTGCCTGCGCTCTCCCTGGATAAACAAACAGCTTCAGCCGCTCCGCCTGATCTGGCGTAAACCTCAACAGCGCCAACATCTCATCCAAAAAACATTCAAAAGCAAATGCTGTCAAGAAGCCTGAATACGAGTTCAGAAGCTGGAACATCATTTAGTGTAGTTTTCTATATAATTCTCCCAGCTGCACCAGACTGAATCCTACCTCTGCAATCTTCCCTTCTACCTACCTGCTTCTTTTCTCCCCTTTACTACTATCTGAATTCTCCCCAAATAATTTTACAAAAATATCTCAATTTTGCTCTTCTTTCACTGCTTGTAGAGAAAGAGGTTGATGATTTTATATTGCCTTAACAAATAAATGCCAGATATCTGATGTGTGGGTTGGTGTATTATATAGGTCTCAAGATCACATGTGGCCTGATCCAGACCCTAATGCCATTAATTATTTTGTTTTAATTTACTTTGGGGAATTATAACTCAGGGCTATTGAAAGACAATGATGTCTTGCTAGTAATCAAAACTATTATTTATCCAAAGGGAGAAGCCTACTTCATATCTGACTTGATTTACTCATTCAAGAATACTTAAATTAGGTAAAAAAAAAAAAAAAAGATTCTTTTATACAGCATGTAATTAACTGGTGAAACTTGGTGCCACAGGAAAGCGCAGAGGTTAGTGATACGATACCTGGTTTTAGTGAGTGGGCCACACTACATAACGGCAACACAAGCGAGTTTTTACCCTCACAATAAAATTAGACTGTTTGTGTTACCGTGTTCTTGCAATCTCCCATCTGTTCCTCTGCGCCTGTTGTCTCTTGTATTAAATTATCAGCTCTTGGAATGGATGAGACAAAGGTCTTTTGGAAGGTACTTTGACAACCTATATTGGTCTTATGTCAGTGAAAGAAATAAGGCAATTTTGCCTAAAAGCCTACCCTTCTTCAGGAGTGACACTGAGGTAGGGATTAGAAATAAAAAATGGTAGTGAACAAGTAGAAAAAAAAAGAAAAAAATCATACATATTGCTGAAGGCAGCTAACCGACCCTGTAAGAAGCTTGGTAGGAAATGTAATATCCCCAGGGTCACTCTGATTCAAACTAATATTTAATTAATAGCCTTTTGAGGGGAAAATGGCGTGATGATTCCTTTCCCCAAAGTTTTTTTTTCTTTCTTTTTGGCTCTAAAGTTTAGTTTACCTTTTTACCTTTGCATTAAAGATGTATAAACCCCATCTCAGCATTCTCCCTAGGCACCACCTGAGAACACCCTGTTGTGCAGCACGGTGTGCTTGAAATGCTTGAAACGCAGTCAGCTCAGGTCCTTCAGAGCTTGTTAATTTGAGGTCAGACAGATTGGACGTTTCTGCACCATGGTTGCCAGCGCTGTGGATCGCAGGAGGGTTTGTTAATTCGGCTGTGATGCCAACAGCCAGCAGAGGTTCAGGGCACCATGGAGCAGAGACATCAAAGTAGCTCCACAGACCAGCCTACCACCAGCAGAGACTCATCAGAGACAATGTGCTGTTCTGAGACAGAAATGACTTCGCGTAGAGCTGGTGGGACACCTTGTCACCGTTCTCCCAAAATTCCCATTTCCAGAAGTGTGACATGTGGCACAGAGATGCTTGAGCTGGTTCCAGGCAAAAGCAGCTGAGCTCTGGCAGGGCTTTACTAGCCCACGTTCAGCAGTGTTTCAAGGCAGCTGCATCGCTCCAAGACCCAAATTGGCCCCAGAACAAGTACAGCTCCATTTGTATGCGCAGCCGGACCTGAACTGGTAAATCAGATCGAAGCCAAGCTGACTCTGCACAAAGCCATCTCAGGTACATCTGAATCCAGACAACTGGCTGCTGTGCTTTAAAAATAAAGAATTCAAGTCACCGTGTAAAGGTAACTGGGTGAAATGTAGTGGCCCCGTGAGCTGGGAGGTCAGACTAATTGATAGAGCACTTTGTTCTGGTGTTAAAGCTGTGAATCTGCAGCTGAGGTTTCAAAGCAGAGTGATGATAATAGCAAAAAGAGTGGCAAGAAGGAAAAAAGCTGAGTGGTTGGCAGAGCCGTGGCTGCAGCGAGGCGGGTGATTCTCCATAGATCAAAGTAGGCAAAAGGGAACCTGAACCTGCCCCTGAAACTGAGGGCAGAGTTTTCCGGACACAGAGAAATTCTGGCTGGTGGATGCAGCCAGAATCATTGAGATGAGGGAGAGGAACAGATTCCTGCAGGGAGTTCCTGCAAAGAAGCGGGAGGTTTCTATAGGAGGAACTTGCTGGGGAACGGATTGCCAGAAGTCCTTGGTTGGCACGGTGGGTTTAGAGAAGAGTATTAATAAAATATGCAGTTCCTCCTGCTAACAGCGCTAGTAATAACCATCAAGATTAATGTTAATGTTGATATAAATAAAGATATATGCAATTATGATCAGCTAAGGTCAGTAAGAGATTATTTTTCTGGCTTGAACAATTAAGCGCATTGTGGGCACTTACAGAGAGAGGAGGTTGGAAGGGCAGGATATATATTGTCTTCTGAAACGTTCAACCCTGACCACGGTCAGAGACAGGATGCTGCATCGACTTGTTTGGCAACAACAATTTCTCTTTGCTGCGACAACCACAAAATATTTGTGCTGGGAGTTCAGAAGCTTTGGCCTCACTTAATTTGATACTAAAAGATCTTGGTGGACAGAGATATATAAAAGTGCCAGCGTGATCAAGTGAGAATCTTGTTTATGCCTCTGCATAGAAAGTTTGTCTTATGATAAGGCAGGAGCCTAAAATAAAACCTGAATGTAAGCATATAAATAATGGTTTGGTATTTACTTTAGACTCCAAATTCTAGCTCCCAAAATATAAATAAAGTGGCTTGCTGTTTACTCTAGCTCCCACTTGAAATGCAGGCCAGGATGCCGTAGGTTTGCAGCACGCTAATAATTGCAGATATACCATCAGTTGTGCTGGCATATTCATTTAGTGGATTACAATCATTGCTATAAACAAATGGTAATTGCTTGGGATTTAAAATACACCGTAATTGCATTTTTAACATTGAATTATGTGATATAAAGACGGTAATTGCGTTACCCTTCAGTTCGATTGGTTTAAAATCTGGGGGCAAGGGCAGTTTTGCAATGAAGACCAAGAGAAAGAGGAGAAAGTTTCAAGTGAGGGAGCAGCCAGCCTCCAGGCCTGCTCCCCTTACAGCGCACCACAAAACTTCCCTCCCAGGCAAGGAATTAGGACTGGCCACATACAAAACTACACGGAGATTTCCAAAATGGACTCCAAGTTTATGCTATAACCAAAATGGATTTTCTTGCAGGGGTTAAAAAAAAGAGATGAGGAGAAGGCTATTAATCCTGATGCCAAGTTTGAACGACGGGAGTACGGGCGAGGCTGCCAACCCCATCCCGCTCCATGGCTCCAGCTGCAGCGAAGTCTCCCCGAGCACGAACCTTTCCATAGCTCAGCCCAGGTTTTATGTGAGTAAATAGCCTTTGTCCTCTACCCATTGTTCAGATACATTTAAATATCCATCCTTCTAAATTTAGGCGCTGAATTCTCATCTCATAGTAAGGTTTCCTAAAACAAACAAGCCCATCTATTGACTCTTTGCCTTTCACTATCCCGACCTTCCACCACTTCTGCTCTACCTATGGCACTTATCCGACCCTGAACAAACCACCTAAACCAGCAGAAAACTGCCTCAAAAAAAAAAAAATAACCCAAAAAAACGAAGCAGGAAAAACCCCAAACCAAAATCACAAACCTTCAGGAGTTTCACAAAACTTCACCTACAGGCGCATCCTGTAGGTTAAGTAGGTTGAACCTGAACCACAGAGGTGTCATCTAGGGGAGGTATCCTGTCCCTGCAGCTTGGCAAAGGTATCCTGATCAACTTGAGTGCATTGGGCAGTCAAAGGAAGATAATTTTTTCTGTTCTGATGGAGAATTATAGATCAGCTGGGAAATCAGTTGTGTTACATCCTGCTACACCCTATTAGCTTTAGTCCTGGTGCTCAAATCTGTTAAGTATTTATCTGAGGTAACTGCCTGGCCTTCGTGAGAGTAATGATGAATAACGAAGCTTTCTACTGTGACAATAATAATGGAGTATTAATGGTGGGTTAAAGAATAGAATGAGAGAAAATCCAGCCATGCAGCCGTTGCTGCCAGTTAGCGTCTAAATGGGTAGTCAGATACAGAACTGTTGATGTATCTTGGGTAAATGAAGGAGTGATATTATCATACAGAGTCTATAAACATAAATCAAGTTTAATAAAAACACTGGCCACACACATTCAGCCTCAGATTCTGAGGGTGGATTCAGAGGCTTTAAGACTACAAAACTTAATTTCCTCATTGCCCGTACCTTTAGCATCCTACTTATATATCCTAAAAATGCTTCAATATCTTCCTGTGCTGGTGGTGGCACTGAATTCCTGAAAGTATGTACATGTATTCTAGGAGAAAAAAACCTTTAACTGCATCAAGGATGGAGTAGAAAAGAAAAAAAAAAAAAAAGACTTTACGAGCAAAAAGCCCTCTAACTCAAAATGATCTACTTAATCTTCAATTTATAATGGAAAGCCACAAAAAAAATCTATAAATCTAGTTGTTACAAGCTCATCTAGAAACAGCTATAAACCTGTATACCTGGGCTTTTAGATCTTGGCTGCAGTAGAAAATGTTTCTTCCACGTTCTGTAAAGTTGAGCTTCAGTGCTCCTGGCCAGCATCTGCCGAGCTGGCCAAATGGAGGTCCACACGGTAGAACAGAGCGGTTTGAATATAATTTCTGACCCAAGCACTGGATACACTCGGGTCTGGTTAAAACATATGAGGCAAGGAAAATCATTGGAAAGCTTCATTAGAGGGGATGGAATCACATCTCCATGGCCACGTTTCCTCGTACATGCCCTTCTGGCACAGACAAGATGCGGCTGTGTCAAATTCTCCTGGCACTATAAATGGGAGCAAACCGCGTCCCCTAATTCTCAGGTAAAAACAATTCATTTCTGGAAAGAAAACTGTGTCTCTGCCTTCATTTTCTTCCTATCTTCCCCTCTGCCAGAGCACCACATCAATCATTGTCCTTCGCTAAAGACAACCTCTGCTGTTGACTTGTCTCAAACACTTGCAGGATGAACTTGCTGTCAGAGAACACCTTCTGATGCTTGGCTTGACTGAACTCTCACTGACCCACCGCACAAACTCACTCACACCGTCTCTCTCCACTGGTTTTCTGTTGTCCTGCTTATCGGGAAATGAAGGGGAAAGCCATAAAAATAATAAGCGTGTAAGCAACACTGCCGGGAAAGAAACAGCTGAGAGGAAGAGCGGTGAAAAATCATACACAGCGGAGAAGGTCTCCTGAGATAAATGCGAAGATTTAGGGCAGCCTGATGGTAATTGCAGTGTTTGCAAAAGTCAGTGTGCATACACCGCATTATTTACAGCAAACAACGTGTTCAATTGACACAGCCCATTCTCTGCTCCTGAGGATGGTGATTTTCTTCTTTTTTTTTTTTTTTGTTCTCTCCCTATTCAATCAGATTTCCCAAATAATTTTCCCGATGCTTTGGCCTCTCGTTTGGAGTTTTCTAGGCTGTTACAGGCACTGTTCGTATTTGATGTTCTAAAACTGAGAGACAAATTAGTTAATTAGGATTAGTCATAACAGGAGTGCCGTGGATGATAAGCTTTACCCTAGAAGGCAGGTTTCTAGGACAAACAATATTTATGAGCAGAGGCATCGTTTGCTGAAGGCGGTGAAATGTGGGCTCTTTGAAGGAAGACAGAGAAAACAAAATTGAAACCACTTCTGAGCCTGGCTCCTTGACTTCTGGGATTTGTATAATTGCAAATGCGTCATCATTATCTCCATTCTTCCCTGCTTCATATCCACCAAATATCCTCCAGTTTGGCCAGTATGTGTCCGGCACCACGCAAGCAATAGGTGGGTATCACTCTTGATCAGACTATGCAAGGGTATTCACTGACGCAGAAGGAAGATGTGAAAGTTTCACTCTGTGTTCCTATTCAGATTTTGGGTTGCAGAAGCAAGTTTAGCAGAAAAATACAGTGAAACATCAATGTGGAATAACAGTACTTTTGTAGGAAATCAAGAGATCAGTAATAGTTTCTGTACTCAAGTGATTTTTTTCCCAAGAAAATCCACTTACGAGTGGTTGAACCTGTGTTACCTCATTGTTCAGGGCATATTTCTCATCCATTCTTTCGCATGTCTTTATTAAGTCAACCTGATGCACGGCTGCTCCTTTTCCCCAGCAGCAAAGGCAGCAGATGACTCACCTTCTCCTGCTGCACCACTCCCAGTGTACATCTGTGATACCGTCATCTCCAGATGCTCATCTCCTGAATCCGGCCCCAAATAGTCCTAAAATTGAATTAAGGGCTAGCAGATATTTAAAGTAAGGAGGCTGAAGTGCTTTTCTTTTATACTTTCAAGGATTCCTATTTTTGCTCTACTCCCCCATTGTGAGATCTAGAAATTACCTCTGTTCTAGAAAGCAAGATGGGATTTCCCCAGGTTTCCCCAGAATTTTGAACCTTAAAATCTCATATATTTCAGAGGTCATGGCAAAATTGATGAAGATGATGACAGGGCTCAAAATAAGTGACGTAAGCTCTTTTCTTCTCTCTGAACACCAGATAAAGAACTGTCTAAATTTCAGATGACCTCTCATGTAACTGGAAAGAAGAGGAAAAATCAGATCACTGACAGAAAGGATCTTCTTGATCTGGACCACCTGGGATTGAGCTTTTATGGGCTGAGCTTTTATGGGCTGAGCTTTTATGGGCTATGTGGACAACACACAGCTTGGGACGAGGGCTTGGCTGGAAAGGGCTGCTGCTGGAGGGAAGGCAGTTTCTTCACCTCTCATCCCTGAAACCCCTATAAACTCTGCTGGGGGATGTATGTGTATGCAGTGTAGCTCACTAAATGCATTGCATTGGCCCTCATGGTAAAGTACACCGATGCTCCAGAGACACTCAGAAGCTGCTATTTTCTCTGTCTCATCAGTGAAGGCCTGCAGGTACCTGCAAATGGATGTGTGCCCCAAACCTGTAGGCGTGCTTGGGACAGGTTTAATCTAGCTAAGCAGGGGACAACGGTTTGGTGTCACAGCCTTTCAGTGTGATTTGGCAACTGGAGAATACACCCAGAGTCCCTGGTGGGCTTATGTCATCTGTACCAAAGGGCAGCAATACTCTCTTCCCAGGGTAAATTAAAGCTGTGTTGGAAGATACACACTTCACCTGTGTGTGTTGCAATCCAGCCTCTAATTGCCATGAAGCCACACTCCGGGTACGCACCAAATGCCCCAACATGCTGTGAACGCCGTGTATCTGGCGACCTGTGCTATTTGACAGGAGGAAGAGATTACATTTCATAGAATCAGAAAATGTGGTTGGGAAAGACCTTTAAAATCATCCAATCCAACCATTAACCTAGCACTGCCAAGTCCACCACTAAACCATGTCCCTCAGCACCATGTCAACACCTCCTTTAAATACCTCCAGGGATGGTGACTCCACCACTTCCCTGGGCAGCCTGTTCCAATGCTCGATAACCCTTTCGGTGAAGAATTTTTTCCTAATATCCACCCTAAACCTCCCCTGGTGCAACTTGAGGCCGGTTCCTCTTGTTCTATCATTTGTTACTTGAGAGAAGAGACTGACCCCTCACTCTCTACCCCCTCCTTTCAGGTAATTGCAGAGAGCGAGAAGGTCTCCCCTCAGCCTCCTTTCCTCCAGGCTGAACACCCCCAGCTCCCTCAGCTGCTCCTCTTAAGACTCGTGCTCCAGACCCCTCAGCAGCTTCACTGCCCTTCTCTGGACACACTCCAGCACCTCTCTGTCTTGGAGTGAGGGGCCCAAAACTGCACACAGCATTCGAGGTGGGGCCTCACCAGTGCCGAGTACAGTGGGATGGTCACTGCCCCAGTCCTCCTGGACACATTATTCCTGATATTTGGGAGCGTGGCATCCCTCAGGACTGAATGCAGACCCACAGGCATGAAGCAGAAGTGGAGTGTGCAGTAACACCAGCGCCGCTTTCCCACGGGCTGTGCAGGGTGCACTGCACCATGTAGTATCGGTGTAGGTGCCTCAGTCCCTCCTGCGTTAAACCTCTCCCTAGGATTCATTAAAGAGTGGCATGTAAGACAGGACGTTAGCTCTGATGTTCCTGACTTAAATTCCCCCTGTAATTATAACTGTCCCCTTCTGATACGTTTCTTTTTTTAATTTGCAGTTCGCCATTCCTGTGCATTCAGCATGACTGTGCTACAAGCAGGGTGTATTTATGTGGTGGATGATGTTGTTTCTCTAAAGGGATAATCCTAGAGATCCTCAGGGGGAAAAGATTCTTTGAACATGATAAAACTGCATGCTTGCCTACTGCTAATTAGGCAAATATAACCTCCATCTGAATCTTCTTGGGGACTGGGAAGCAGAAAAACATCCTGCAAGCAGATAGGGAAGGGTTAACAAATGCAAGGCAGGCTGTGAAATATTCTTTCTGGCTGGGAGATGGAGGCAAAAGCACTCATCAAGCACAGAGACTCTTTATCTGCCATCTGACAGTGCCACCGGGGACAGCGGGATGCCTGCAAACCAAGGTCATTGCCTCTCTCTTTGAAGTAATGCATTCCTACGTACTGGCACAGAAGTAAAAGCTGGACCTCCAGCACGGCCAAACCGATGGAGTGACACAAGTCAGGCCAAAAAAAAAAGTGCGGAAAAAAGGCAGAAGTATCAGCACCCACATCCTCAGATACTGAGAGCTAAAAGGGACAAGGAAATTATCCAATCTGACCTCACTTGGATTATTTGGATTATTTTCACCAATTATTTCTCCATAGAGTCTGATAACTTGTCACTTGAACTAAAAGCCAGTAACCTACGGGGGGTAGGTAAATTAAAACTCCCCCTTTTGGAGTTGGGAATCAGATGAGAAAATGAAATGAAATATTTAGGATGAAATCCTGGAAAGAATTATGTGCATACTTACCCAATGGACTGAATGGACATATCCAAACCAGTAAACAGGGCCGGACACTGTGTGAACGCTTGTCCGTGTCTGTGGTGTTCAGTTGTTGGCGTTGCTCTTGGTGTGAGCCGGGAATGGTCTGAGAAGGACGTGGGCCAGCAGCTCTTCCTGGCCAGCAGAAGAAAGAAGCCACCCTGTCCTGGGGGGGGACAACAGGAGCAGAGTCTTGACATGGCGTTTGATCTCGGGTCAGAGGATGAGCCCTGACCTTCTTTATTTATAGGTACAGATATAGCTTATTTGTGAGCCAAAAAAAAAATGTCCAAGCTTCTAAACTACCTCCTGTCAATGCTTTTCAGATGCCACGGCACTGCCTGAAAGGAGGAGCAATGAGGGCTCTCTGGAGGAAGAACTGTCATAACATTTATCCAGAGCTGAGTGTCCTGTTAGGTCCCAAGAAATAGCAAAGCTCTCCAGTACCAAGTGGATGCCATCTTTTAAAGTCTGAAGACGCTGTGACTTAAAATGAAGGGGGAGAGGGAACAGAGAGAGGGAGGCCCTGTGTTAAGAAACAAAAAGCCGCCATCAGCTCCCTCGCAGCCTCCACTAAGTCCTTGTCTGCTTGAGAGGCTCCCAGGCTAAGTGTCTGATCTTAAATGTTAATATAGCGTGACAAGAGGATGTAAAGAACAAGAGGAGGCTTTCATCAGGGTCTTGCATGCACCACTAGGCTCTACAACCTCCTCCTTTCCCCTCAAGAAGGGGCTTTAGCAGCCTGTGCATGAGGAAGCTCCGACAGCGGTGCAGCCGTAGCCTTGGCTAAGCCTGTTCTGACTTGAGTGCGTGTGACGAGCTGCCCTGCGAAGAGCCATGTGAGGTCCCCTTCATGTGTTTCAGAAGCTGCATTTAAGCTTGCGCCCTTGCTTGAGTGACATTTGAGGTTTGTCCGTGCCCTGCCACGTACCTTGCTGACCCTGACCTGCTGACTTGGCTTCCTTGTTGCTACGGTCTTTTCTGGCATCTGCTGGACTCTTGGGTGCACTTGGTCCCTCTCACTGGATCTGCTCTGCTCTACTTACTGTGGAACCAAGCCCATGTTGAGAGGCTGCAGCCACCCTCAGCTCTTGGCTTCCCTTCTGCGGTGAAGCAACCCCACTCCACAGTTCCTGAGTGACCTCCAAACGCTGCAGAGGACTCTGCTCAGCCTACAGAAGCAGGTCTTGACCTTTCAGACTTCTCTGACACCTCTGCAGCCATGGTGGTCCCTATTCCTCAACACCTGAACTGCTTCATGGGGACTGGGCAGGGCCATGGAGTTCACTGGTCAGATGCGACTAATCTTGGCCACCTATTCAGCAGATTTTAGTTGTTCAACGAAAATAATGTCCCAGATCTCAGAGACCAGGTCATGTGTTATACTGAGTGTCAAAGCCCCGTATTAAAGGATCCTGAAAATGGTCACTGCTCTGGGTCATTTTTGGGGGGTATCACAACCTATATGGCTGTGGCTAAGGCTGGAGCCCACATCACTCTACCTCTTATTATCACCCAAACTGCCGTTCTGGTGGACCTGAGGTGTCCCATGATTTTGTTGCCTGCATTTGCCGAGAAAGCCTGGATGTCTCCCCAGAGCCACCCCGATAACTGCCACTGCTCTGGGTGGGAGGAGCACCATCCCTAAGACCATTCCCCTCCAGGTCACTCTAATGCTCAGACTCTGTCCTGCCCCAGGCACAGGATTCACCCCTCAGCCACGCTCCCAGAGGGGTGCAGTGACTGCCAACATCTTTGACGCGGATGGAAACACTGCCGCCTCGCTGCCCGTATGGCCACCCCATTGGGTTGAGTCTGTTGGGAGCATCTACAGAATGTTGCACCCTGAATGGGTGGCTCTGGAACACCTTGAGATGAATATGGCATGTGGGGGATGGTGTCTGCGCACTGGGCGTTTCACCCCTGCCTCTCCAAAGCTGACCTCGCTAAGGTGTGGGGACAAACGGTGATGGGAAGGGAGGTGGCTGTCACAGTGCTGAGGCTGAGTGCACCAACAGGTTCTGCAACTTCTTCTCTGCCCCTCCTAGGGCTTCAGCTGATGGTGCTCAGGGTCAGCCCTGACATGGGACGGCAGTAACCTTGGATCAGGCGGTTGTGGAAGCAGCTAAGTTGGAGGAGTGAGCTATGAGAAGTCCTGTGTAGTGTCTTTGTCCATTAACCCTCCAACCCCGGGCTTGAGCTGCATTTCAACACAAGCCCTTACCCTTGGTCCTTGTCTGAGCATGGCCGTCCTCTGCCTGGCTTTGCCAAGTAGTTATTTCAGCTTCCTGGCAGAGGGAAGGAGGAATTCAGAGATCAGAGTAATACAATAAAAGTTAGGGCTTATTCCCACTCTGCTCATTTAAAGAAGTACTAAAATAGTGTCATTATTTGCCAGTATAAATGCATAATTGATTAGTAATTCCCTTTGCAGAGGCGTTGTGTCCTGCTTCACGTGGACCGCAAATGGAGTACGGAATTAAACCGTGTTGATGGGGCTACGTTTAGCAGAAAGCACAGCTGGCTTGTTGCTTATGCTGCTCAGGCTTTTAAAAGGCAAAGTACGTAGGGCTCCCTGCTGATAAAAATATTCCAAGTTGCTGCTTGACTCAAAGGTGAACGCAACATGAAACGTCCTCAAAGCGGTCGGCGGTGTCAGCTTAAAATGCTCTCCCCATCCCCCTGCACCGCTCCTTTGGTTGCACCCACGTGCCTGTGGGGCTCCGCTCTGAAGTTTTTGGAGAGGAGAAGTAGGTGCATCGCCTCTTTGTTCTTGCTGCGTTCTCCGACCTTTCTCATGGCTGCCCTCACCAAAGCCATCGCGTCAGCGCAGGACAGGAACGAACAGCGGGGCGCGGGAAGGCTTCAAGCCAGTTGTGTCGCTTTTACATCATGTGAAACCCGGGCAGAAAGTTAAAAGCTGCAGTGGGCTGCCTCAAGGATTGGGCTGCTTTCTTTGTCCTTGGAGAGTTAGCTGGGGAGTGAAAGAAGAGAAAGAGGGAGCACAGAGTATATGGACTTTTTCAGGAAGAGGCACTTGGTGAAGCTTGTGCCTTCACGCTGTAGTGTCCTCACACCTTCCCCTGGCGTGACGTTACTGACTATGGATGAAGTCAGGTTGTTCCTCTGGATAGACTGAGCTGATCCCGTCCAACATCTATTTCTGAGTAACAAAATAAGCTGTGAAATATGGAATGAGAACTAACTATTTGCGCTTTTTTGGTAAGACTCCAAGCTATATTTACACCCAGTCAGTATTTTCCATGAACCATTCGGTTTAAACCATTGGTTTATTTATGATTATTTATTTGATGTCTTGCAAAGTTCACTACGTGTCACTCTGAACACTTTGCTACGAGCAATGCAAAAATGAGGTGGGGCTGGATCTAGGGAATGCATTTATCTGGTGATTATTATGCTTGAGGGAACAAAAATGATCTGTTCTATTGGGAAGTGGTTGTTGTAGGCTATGTAGGAGCAATGGAAATAACCTGTATATAAGTCATGATAACATCTGAAAAACGCATGAGAACGCAGGGCTTTCCATAATTAAAAAAAAACCCAATGAAACATATGCAAGAAGGTCAATACGTATTTACATATTTCAATATAAATACAGAGGAAGAAGAGGCGGTTCTCCATGCTACGGCCAGCTGAACTGTACAACTCCTTGCCAGGGGCTGCAGATGCAGAACGTTTACCTGGGTTTAAAGGGAAATGAAGACAGGATTTTAGAGAGGAGAGATCTGTTGGGGGTTGACAAGTAGATGAACCACATCAGGTTAATGAAATTCTCTGAGATGAAAGTTCCCAACTCGGGTTGGTGAGGGAAGGATCACTTATTCGTTCTTTGATGTCTGCCAATGGACACTTCAGGAATCAGGGCGGTTGTTGTGCATTTGGTCTGAATCAGTATCCCCCTTCCTTTGCCCTTACGATATTATTTATTCACAACAAACCATTAACATGAATATGACAAAAGCTGAATAATTGTTTCTTAACTCTTCTCATATTATGTTTAAAACAGACCCTATATCCTGAGAATGTTTATGCAAAACAACATTACGTTTCTTAAAGGCACGTGATGGGATGGATGCAGTTCAGACAAATAAACCTTTCACGTGTTCATCCAATGCTCACAAAATTGTGGATTTAGATTACAAATTATGACACATTCTTCTACAATCATGTAGAGAAAATAGAAGGTTTTACCTCCTGTTATAATATAAAATAAACTAGTCTAGAAGCTAGCAAATCTACTTCCCAAATCCCTAGGAAATGAAAAATTCAGACTTTGCTTCTTATGTTCCTCCATCACGGATGGTTTGGGAAGAAATTAAATGAGGATTCCAATGGGATTCAGGGACTGGCTTTACCGTGTGTTTATGCTTGTCTGAATGCAGTGCTCAGACGGTGTCTTAGGCGGTTATGCTGGTGATGCAAAAGGTTTAATGATGTCTCTCACGACAGCCTGTCACTCTGATGACAGTGCGGGGGAGAAATGTGGCAGCTAGAGAAGAAACCCTGGCTACAGACCAGGCTCTTGCCTGTCCTTGCCCTGCCAGCCATCACCAGCACAGCACCGCGATCCTCTACCTCGGGTAAGACACCAAATCTCCCTTCACAAAACGAATAACCTTGAAATGAACACGTGTAAAATCGAGCATGCTGAGAAGGTTTTAATTTACACATACTTCGCCATTTCACAAATGGTTTGGATTCACTGTTTGCATACCTACACCAGTGGTTTCTCTCCACTATTCATACAAGCCCAAGGTGTATCCACGTACCATAAATAAGTGGTTGTGAAAGGCATGAAGACGGTAATAGCCTTTTCTTTCAGATTAGGCGATACCTTTCTTTTTAAGCAGAGCTGTGTGCTATCAGCTGGATAATTCATCACTGTTTACCTTGGAACCAGCATCGTGGCCTTGTAGAAACAGGGTTTGTGTCCAGCACTCTTGCTCAATCAGGAAGTATTGGTGAAGAACCAATANGATTCTATGATTCTAAGACATCTGAGCTCTAACAAGCTATTATGTCTATTTTGTTTTTAACATCACCGCCAAATGACAACTTGTATTCATCCAGAAAGCTGTCAAGGGTTTTGCACGTCAGTGCATTTTCTTCTATTTTAATTTAAACCTCTTAGTGAAAGTTTCCGTATTCGTCATGCTTGGTTCTTTCCCAGTCATGGCCAGGATCATTAAATCATAAGAAAATCCCGAAGGCAAGCAAACTAATAAAGCAGCCCTTTGTTTTGTGTCTGGCAGGATAATTCCAACAGAAGGTCAGTCAAAAAATCACTCTTTTCCGAATGCCGTGGGGAAATGAGAGCATGAGTACTTGGCCTCTTTCTAACCACCGTGCCACAGCGAGAAGAAGTGAATTTGCATTTAATGCCAGAGATGAAACTGTAAAAACTCATTCAGTGAAATAACAGCAAGTTATTTTCACAGCAAGGCACTGCTCGTGTTGGCAGCCACTTCCACAGCTTCCTGGGGATTTAGGGACTACTGCATGATTTTGTATAATCTGCTTGGCTGAGCTGCCTGACCCTGAATGTGCCGTGTCTAATGTCTGCTAACACCGCTCCGTATCACCTTCCGGAAGGAAACCTTAAAATATATTAAATTTACCTGCTTGGTCGCGACCATCTTCCATCACTTTGCCTTCAATATCAGTAAAGGAGGTGCTGCTTTGATTTCAGACAGACCCCTGGGTGTGGTTGTTTTGGTTTCTTTTTTTTTTTTTTTAAATATCTTCACATAAAGTTATTTCACATGTGAAGTGGAAAAAATTGAATGATCTGAGTAGTAGTAAGTAGTTTCCTGACTGGTTTGTTTTTGCTAACTGTTGCTATCACCACCTCTCAGCCGGTAGGTAAACCCCCTCTTCAGCAACTGCGGTTTTCGTGCATCGTCAAAGGTTCCTCAAGCACTCTAGTATTCAGTGGCGGACGATATTTTCTTTTTCCCCAAATACTCTATAGTTTTGTCTTTGACAAAAGGATGTGCTGCTTCAAAATGGAAGCAAAGATTGGCTTCAAATTCCCTGGCAAAGCTTCTCACACAAGGTAAGATCCTCTCAGCTTATCTGGTTCAAGCCCGTCTGCACGTACTGTTGTTTTCTTTGGAAGTTCAGCATCGTTGCTTTGTGCTTCTCTGTTCTCATTTCTTACAGCTGGAGTTGTGGCAAAAGAAAAAAAAACAGCTTTTTGTTTCTTTTCTCTTCAGCACCAGTGGGTAGATCACTGCTGATGTAGGTGGAAACCTTTTTTCCCTACAATTACTTGCTCAGCCTTCAAACTTCTCGTCCCAGATCCACTGCCTGCTGCAGGAGGAACAATGTTGGGTGACTGGTAGCAGACTGGTGGAGCAACTGGAAAGATATGGAGTATTTGGTGGTCAGTGCAGCCTTCCTGACAGAGTGGCAACGCTTCGGCGTGTTTACTGGTCGGGCTCCTCATCTGCCCTGACTGGGAAAGAACAGCAGTGGCTCAGCCTACAAGATGTTGCAAAGCGTTGCTGGAGGAACGCGTATCTCCCGGTCTCCTGAGCCACTCTTGTGCTATAACTTGTTTTATTTAGGAAGATGGAGCCCTGCAAAGCGCTGGTTGTCATTCACTGGGATGCTGCTAAGCTACAATAACATAAGAAGTTCACTTCTAAATGTACAACGACTTTGTAGATCAACGCTCCACACTCTGTAAAGGACAGGAACCTTGCATTTTATTCTGCAGTCGGAGAAATGGGTAGCAGGAAGATTTTTGTTGCTAAGTCAAGATAAGCACGATGGAACATAATCTCTGTTGTGCAGTGCTAACCATCTGACACAACTTCTGTCTGCTTATTCCCCCTGGGCCAGTAGCAACTCAAGTCACTGCCTGATTGATATCCTGCTCAGTCTTCTGGCACACGAGTGTTTTGAAGAGGTGGAAGAGTTGAAGAGGGGAGCAAAGGCTTTCAAAGGATGGCTGTCACGGGCTAACAAATCCCCACGCAGCTAGACTTTAGCTATCTCTTCCAAAGAACTCATGACACAAACAAACAGATTGTGACGTCCTCAGATCCCTAACTGGCTCACCTCTGCCTACTAATAAAGTACGGCTGCTGTTAACAGAGCGTAACAGTTCATAGTTTTGCCAGTCCTGGGAAGAAGAACGCTGGCTTTGGTGGCAGCGCGGCTCCCTCTAACACACCCAGGAGTACAAATGGAGCGACTGCGGAGTCGTCAGGCTGTATTGTGGACTTGCTTGCTCACCAGCTTCTTCACAAAGGTCTAAAAACTGGAGGAAAAAGCCTACAAAACAACACACCTCTTTCTTTTAGTGGTGCTAGTAAACGGAGAGATGTTGCCTTTAAAGGCAGAGTGAATGAGATCAAAATCCACCCCACTATGGGAAGTGGGCAAACACCACCCTGCGTGGATGAAAGGAAAGAAGTGTTTGGAATTAAGCTGATCTACTGCTGTTTCCCAGAATGCCAAATACATCTTTTCCCCTTAAAGCAGGATATTTCGTTCCTCCAACAGGAAGAAACCAAAGCAGGAACCCTCGGCGGGGATGAAATCAGACTGTGAAACAAGCCAGACCTGCACCAGCGTGACGATGGCTTTTGAGGAGGGGAAGCTGTTAGAACAACAGCAGAACATCAATGGTTATTCACCTCACACGGTGCTAAGCAGTGCTGCTATTGCTTAGAAATAGCAGCAACTTGATTAGACTCAGATAACGCCCCCGCGTCAAGATTTGTGAATTCAGAGCTCCCATGTTCAGTAGCGTTTATTTATTTTTCACTCTTTTTATTCTGCTGTTTTTTTTCAGGTGAACACGCTGCGAGAAGAGAGTTTCTGGTGTGTTAATGCCACAATGCCCACAGTGAAGCACAGGTATCATTCCAGATACAGCACTTCCTGACTTTTTTCTACGCCTGGCACCACCAGAAGGAAGGAAGAAGGTCATCTACTTTGAATCCCAGTTCAACTTCTACAGCAGCTTGTAATTAAAAAGAAAAACCCATCTGTCACCTAGGATGCACAGCAGTACAGAGTCCCTCTTGAAGCAGCGGCACGAGAACTGAACCAGACAGTTTAGTTTTATTTCAGTCATCAGCTCCCAGAAGACTGCTTCATGTTGGACTTGCTGACTGAGGCTGTGTGGATCGTGTCACTGGGAGAACCTCACCCCTTCTCCCTTGGCTGCTACATGGGCTCCGGCGTGGCTCCCACCGCCTGGGATGGATGAGTGCTCCTGCCAAGACGACAGCACCCACAGCCCACCCCCTGATCTCATAGATTTGTTTAGATCAGAAGGGACCTTTAAGATCATCAAGTCCAACCGTTAACCTAACACTGGAAAAAACCACCACTAAACCACGTCCCTCAGCACCACGTCTACCCGTCTTTAAATACCTCCAGGGATGGTGACTCAATCCCTTCCCTGGGCAGCCGGTTCCAATTCTCAATAACCCTTTCGGTGAAGAATTTTCCCCCTAATATCCATTCTAAACCTCCCCTGGTGCAACTTGAGGCCGGTTCCTCTTGTCCTGTCGCCTGTTCCTTGGGAGGAGAGACCAACCTCTCACTCTCTACCCCCTCCTTTCAGGTAATTGCAGAGAGTGAGAAGGTCTCCCCTCAGCCCCCTTTTCTCCAGGCTGAACACCCCCAGCTCCCTCAGCTGCTCCTCACAAGACTCGTGCTCCAGACCCCTCACCAGCTCCATTGCCCTTCTCTGGACACACTCCAGCACCTCAGTGTTTTCCTTGTAGTGGGAGGCCCAAAACTGGACACAGCACTCGACGTGGGGCCTCACCAGTGCCAAGCATGGGGGGCCATCACTGCCCTCCTCCTGCCGGCAGCACTATTTCTTGCTCTTTTCACTGTGTCGCTCCCTGCCCCGGCCAACGCGCCCGAGGTTCTTCATCGAGCCCGTC
>VXBO01000007.1:55367-91146 GCA_013400135.1 Rhinoptilus africanus | reverse complement strand
ATTTCTGGATCATGTTGAACTTCTCATCAACCAACACCCCCAAATCCTTCTCCTCAGGGCTCCTCTCAATTCATCCTCTGCCCAGCATGTATTTTTTCTTCGTATTTCCATGATCCAGGTGCAGAACCTTGTATTTGGCCTTGTGGAACCTCATGAAGTTTGCACGGGTCCAAGTCGCAAGCCTGTCTAGATCTCTCCAGATGGCATCCCTTCCCTACAGCGTGTCAACCGCTCCACACAGCTTGGTCTCATCAGCATAACTCCTGAGGGTGCACTCAATCCCACTATCCATGTCTCCAACAAAGATGTTAAACAGCATCAGTCCTAGTAATGACCCCTGAGGAATGCCACTCATCACTAGTTTCCACTTGGACATTGAGCCATTGACCACAACTCTTTGAGCATGGCCATCCAGCCTATTCCTTATCCACTTACTGGTCCATTGTTCAAAACTACATCCCTCCCATTTAGAGACAAGGATGTTGGCTGGACAGTGCAAATACTTTGCATAAGTCCAGGTAGGTTGTATCACTTGCTTTTCCTTATCCATCAATGCTGTAATGTTGTCATAGAAGGCCACCAAATTTGTCAGGCATGATTTGCCTTTAGTGAAGCCATGTTGGCTGTCACTGATCACCTCCTTACCTTCCATGTGCTTTAATATAATTTCCAGGATGATCTGCTCCATGATCTTTCATGTATGGAGTGCAATCTTTCTCTAAAGCACATGAGTGTTAGGGAAAGCCTGTGGAGGCAAGATGGAGAGGAACACACTGTTGTCCAGAAAGCTCTGTGGGTCCTGTGGGTCTAGTGTTGTGAGATTTGGCTGCCAAGGCTCAAGGCCAGCCAAGAGCAACCTCTTCCCACTGCTGATCCTAAGGAGAGGTTCCTGGGCAACGTGGTGAGCAGGGAGGAGGCTGAGACCTGACCACTCCCAGCCCTGGGAGCTGCTGCAGGCTGCAGCTCACCCTGCCTGACCCCAGCTCAAGCCCTGACACCTCACAGTCCTGCCCTCACCCTGTGGGTCCAGACTTTGTCCCCAAGGCGCTGCCCAGCAATCCCAGGGCTCTGCCTGACCCTTGTTCCCTTCACTGGGCCTGATCCTGACCCCCACTCATGCACAGGCTTACATTCTGGTCTGTCACTGAGCAGAAGAAGAGACTGCTCAGGGCTGAGGGTCTCAGACTCCATAAAACAGCAGTGCAAGGTTTAACAGCAGGAGCCTCGTTAAGGCTGGGGGACCTGTGAGTGCTTCTGAGGTCTACAGTTAAGAGTATTCCCTCAACACACCACAACTTCCCATCAAGTGGGCACACACCAGTCATCCCACTCATCCTTTCTGGTGCAAAAGAGGACCTGCACACTTGCCTATGCGGAAGCTGCAGTGATCACTGAAGGTGGGTCATGCAAGCCATGGTCCTGTGGCAGGCATGGGACTTTGGCAGAGGTCTACACATGGGAATGTGTCCTGGTGCTGGGGACGATGTGTTTGCAAAATGTTGAACTCATGAGTTTCCAATAAGAGAATAGCTGTGAGTCCTGACACATGGAAACACTTCACAAACCCTGCAAGGTGTCCTGGGGTTGCACATAGGAATTAAAGAGCATTGCTTCCTTTCTCTGTAATTCAGTGGTGATTTCTCCATTAACAACATATATTGCAGGGACTGAGGAACAGGTGTCAGAGGAGACAAATGGGCACCAAAAGTGTGCAGAACTGTGTTGAAATATACAACCATAAGGAATTGTTGTGTAGGGTCTAGCTGTCTTCAAAGGATGATTTGTATTGCAGTGGCTTGGAGAAAAACAGCGTGATGGATGTAAATGCATAACTTAAACCTAGTTAATTTCTTAATTCATTACAATCCTTCTTTCCTATAAGCAGCTTGGAAAATTATTGATTAAACAAACAAACAAAACCTAGGTTGATTTTTGGCTGGCAACTACTCCGGTCCTAAATCAAATGTTGAATCTGAGGCAGCAGTGTGCTTATCAGCCCCAGGTCATGTCCTTAATGCTCAATGAAAGGGAAACCTGTTTCTCATTCAGTGATTGCTCAGCTATAATAAACTGCTAACATTTTTTAATTTGATACTTTACATACTCATTAAACTCTGGTATCATATAACAGGGCAGAAGGTTTGACTTTTTCCCCAGGAGCAATTTTTTCCTGAAGCCTGAAGGTTTCATTGCTGTACTGTAATTTGAAAGGTGATGGAGACTTGGTGGAATAAATTACACTGTTTATGAAAATAGCCAAAACCAAAGACAAACGTAAAAAAAAAAAGCACCCAGCTTTAGTGTGTATACTGTTCAGTGGCTTCAAATCACATACAGGGGAACAAGTTATGAACAGGGAAATTTATAACTAAACTATCACAGCCTTTATCTCCACAGGAGGGAAAAAGAAAACTACAGGATAACTATCTTAAAACCTGATTTATTATGATACTTGTTTTCCCATATACACAGAAAAAACCCTTTCCGCACAGTCATGTTGAATTTATTCATCCATTTAGAGAATGCAGAGAAAATACTGATCAAAGTGCCTAACGTAACTGAACAACTAATCCAATATCAGAAAATAAAACAGGCAGTTAGGCATCAAGGCTTAAGCTTTCAGCCTTCCTTTAGACTATATTTCCACACAAGTCAGAGGGAGTGGGATCAGGCATGAAAGCTGTGTTAAATCATCCATTAAAGAGGGAAAATAATAATGAATTCAGGTTAATAATTAGAAAGAACTTTAAAATTAATTAAACAGGCAACAGGACACATGAGGTTATACTTTATTGAACCAGGAATGCATGTTGTGAAGCATAATGCTATAGGCCAAAACATATTCAGTCACCTGAGGTACCTATTAATAGATCAGTTAAACATGGGCCCGTAAATCCTGCTGCTCGTATAAAATAGTCACTACATTTAAAACTATTCTTAGTTATAAAAACCTCTAGGATTTGTTAATGACTTGTACATAGTCATACATGGTGGCAAAGAGTTTGTGCTGGTAATATAGTGGTGATATATCACCAAAAATAATTTTGTTTCCCCATTGTCATCCTCTTCTTACCTCAACTTATGTAGAGGTCCCTTATGAGGTTGTTATTCATTTAGTGGCCAGCCCAGCCCATGTTCTTTTCTACTTCAAACTACTGGTTCATCATGAGGTGATGATATCAGTGCATTCTCCACTATTTTGTGGATTGTTTTCACAAGATGATTGCCTCTTTGAGTATTTTTGACTGTGTTCATATTGCTACCATGTTCAAGACTTGAGCCTAAACTCTGTTTTCCTTCACTTTAAATACATTTTGTTTATTTTTTTTCATCAGAAGTGAGCCAACTGATTCACTGACCAGGAAAGAACACGCAAGGTGAAGATTATTGTACTGGGGAAAAAAAAAATAAATCATGATCCACTCCAAGATACTGCGAAGGCCTTCAGCCATTTGCTGTTACAAAAAGATGGTTGAAGTTGAGCACTGCTATCAGTGCAGTGCACAGGCAGTGCACTTGTGGCTTTTTAGATAGAGAGGTTGAGTGTTATTAAAAGTCAGCTGAAAAAAACAAGTGCAAAACTCTAAAACTACAGAAAACTGGATGCTGCCCCATGGCTTCGAAAGTAAGTAAGCAGTCTATAGGTGTGTCTCTCCTTCCTTACAAAATGTTATAGTGTAAACCCCAGAGTAATCATAGATTGACAGTATCTCTCAAGAGAAGAATAGGGCAGAAAGGAAATGCAGAATTAGGGAGGAAGGAAACTAGAGGAGATAAATCACAGAAAAATAGAGACCTCAACAGGTGCTTGTACAAATTTGAGACTACAGAAAGAAATAGAGGATTGTGGAGACCATACAAAAATAAAAGCCCGAGGGATGTGTGAAGACAGAACACCAGAACAAAGAGATGGAAAGAAATACAGAGGAAAGAAGAAATTTTTTTGTTTGCTTTTGTTTTGTTTTTGTTGTTTTATGAAGCCAGGTTTTGCTGCAGAGCTGCTGTTAAGATTAAGGCTGAGAATGACCTTCTACTTGTGAAGGGTGGAATACATAACAGATTAGAATTTCACTATGAGATCAGATTTATGTTCTCTCTAGTCCAGAACCAGCTCCGACTGTGGATATCTATTGTGGATACAAAAGTGCAAGAATCCTGTAGTAGCCAAAGCTTGCATAAACTGCTCCCGTACAAGTCACATGTATTTCCTAAAAGTTAAGGATTGTTTGACAACTGAAGCTCAGCTTTATTCCCTACATAATCTCCAGATATTCATGTTGTTCTTAGAAACCTCTAATCCTTCTTTGAATCTTTTAATTTCTTTGCATCAAACAATATCAAGTTGTAGCGTGCTCTACTGGGCTCTCGACTGATTTCTCTTCTGGAAAGCTCTATTTCTCTCAGCTGTGAAAAGGGAAGGATTTCCGACAGCTACACTCGCAAATCATTTGACACTTCAGTTGTTTCCCAAAGTTAGCTGTAGTGATTCTAGTAAAAAACTACCATTTTTTATATGTATACATCTACATTAACCTTTAACTCAGATGAGAAAGACCTTTGTTGCAAATTTTCCAACTGTAACCACTTTGGTTTGCAATATGGAGTGATTTAAGAATCCATAAACTGAATTACTTTTGAACGAAATCAATCAAAATTGTTCCAATTGCTATGTTGCAGTCAGTAAAAGGTGCAAGACTGAAGTTAATCTGAAGTAAATCTCCAACAACATGCATATAATATGGACATCAGATTTCAGCAGCAGCTGTTACACTTGATAGATATGCTCCTATTGGCTAAGAGAAACTGCTAATGCAGACATAACCGTTTTTAATCAGTTTTGCAGGAATAAAGTTTTGCACTGGAAACTCCTTCCTGGTTTTGTTTTTGTTTTGTTCACTCCCCCATTGTATACTCTGTTCTTAACACAATGGAAGAAACAAATCAGTAAGTATATGGGAAGTAAGTAAGGCACAAGTGCGTGCTCTTTGTGAAATTGTGGGGAGCTAGAATTTGTGGTGGAAGGGAGGTGATGAAATTCAATAAATGATTGTGAGAGGGAGCATCAGTAGGTAGAGATGTGGAAAGATTGAATCTCCCTTGAGAAGATGAAAGGACAGTTCAGTAATTGGGAACAGGGAGTACCCATTTGGAGGGCAGAGAGGAAAAGAAGTCGTTAAGATAGTGTGGTTGTTTTCAGATCTTCAATTCAGCTCCGGTGCACTAAAGTAGTGATCTGAAAACTAAGAGAGAATGAACTGGGAAAAATGTTTTGTTTTACTGAAACACACGCAGGTTTTTTTATCATAAATGTGCATTTGTGATTACTAACTTTTGTATAAAGGGAGTTTGTAAAACAATGGTACCTCTACCTTTGTTTATGCACTAAAAATAACTAATGTTTTGGTAAAGATTCTGGACTTCTACTCATTTCAAGTATACCCAGACCTATTGTGTATGCATGGTATAGTACTAGGATTATACACTGTAGTATTATTCAAATATGCAAAGTCCCATTGACATAATAGTCAGGGGAGAGTATGGTTTAATGTATCTGTAATCCACATATTAAAGCTCTCTAAGTATGATTTGACATGACAGCCCATAATGCCTCTAAGCTTTAACTTTCTATTGTGTCTGTGACATATACTCCACAAATTACAATATAGGACTATCTTATGAAATTCCATTTATGATCCATATTTTTGATGCATTTATTATACACATAGATATATGTGTATCTATGCATATTTGCATGTATATAACTACAGCTTTTAAATACCTACCCACAAAAGATGGGAATCCAGAGATAATTCCTTCTCCCAGTCTTTAGTTCCCCCTGCTGTGCCTTGGCAGTGAAGATAAGTAACCTCGAAGGGCTGTAGAATGAGTCTGTGCCATCAGCAGGGGAGTAAAAAGGGAGGTGTATATGGGAGCACTAATTCTTAAACTGCAAGCTGCCAACTCCACTGATATGTCACAAATGCCCAGTGATCCATCGCATGCCATAGTCATCCTCTTGCTTTCTCATCAAGCACTCACTAAATATATTAAGTTCCTATTCTCTAGCCTGCAGTTGCGGGGAGGATCCTGGAGAGTTTGATAGCTGATCCTCTGTCGAGGATCACGGATATCAGTGCTATAGAGTTATTGGAGCTGGGCCTGGTGGTAGCTGTGCTCTCACTTGCAAAGTCCCCTTGCTTTTATGAGAAGGGGAGAAGTCAGCTGCTGAGGAGGGAGAGCTGCACGTTTCTTCTAAGAACCTAAGGGCAGCTGAAATGGGTGGTAATCATAGTAAGACAGACCTGCTGCCAGTAGCATCTATGATGGATTTACGTGACAATACTGATAATTAGCTGTGGGGGAAAAACGCGTGCTTCAGACTAGCTGGTGTCATCTGTGGGTGTTAGAACCTGTCTGCCTGCCCAGTGGAGCAAGGTACTTAATGGTGTGTGCTTCGGATGTTTAACTAGGCATGTGATGATTTTTCATCTGCAACAGTTGTAGCAACAAAGCTGTGTCTGCCATAGGTAGAAGTCAGCCCCAAAACTAGCCCCAGCTAGCTAACATTTGTATTCCCAAGGAATTGTTCTTGGATCTAGAAATGAGATTTCTTTAATGCAGGGAAGGGCTGTGTCATGGCAGTAGCACACGCGGAGGAAGAAGAATCCTAAGCAACAAAAAATATTTTGAATTATATTGAAAATAATCTGATAATCAGAGTTTGTAGTATATATATGGATAAATACACATAAATACTTAAATAGAGAGGATTTCTGAATAATTTGAGTGCCTTCATGAGTTTAGAGACCTCATAATTGTATGAAGCTGCAGCCCTAGTCACTACTTCTGGGTAGAGGGAGAGAAGACTCAGGAGAATGTTATTTTAGTAACCTTAGCAGATCATGCATTTCCATCTCTGTTCACACTGCCATCCTATCATTAGATCAATCTAATGCTCCTAATTTAATATGCTTTGTCTTTTCCATAAAGAATGAGAGTGCCTGTCTAAATGATTAGATCACTATAAAGAAAAGGTCTGTTAGTGTTCTCTCTATCCAGCACGTCATGTAGAGAAATATGATAATCCTCATTATGCAGCATTCCTTTCTCTGGGCATGATCGGGTTCCACAAATAGTAAATGTTCAAATTGCCAATATTCATTTGCATAGCTTGCCTGTTTGCCTGCTGCTTTTCCACTGGGACCTGTCCCAGGCTGCTTCAAAACCTTTCAGTGGCCACTTAGTCTGTTTTTTCCACTCCTCTACTCATGAACCGTCTGATTATTTTTTATGGTAGCTTTTAAACATTTATCTCCCTGTCTGTTTACTGCCGCCCAAGCAACAGGTTTCCTGAGTCTTGTCTATAGAAAAATGCACACCAGAGACTCTTCCTTTCAACAACTTCTAATTAGGCTGCTGAGGTTGAGATCTGAGCAAAGCAATTTTAAGGGTAACTTCCTTGAGCTGGCTCCAGTGCTTCCTGCTTACCAGAGCTCACTGCTTAAGAAGCTTATCAGCTAACTTCCTGCTGGTGAGACACTTGCCAATCATCTGACATTACTCTTTCACCGTATCAATGAGCTGGACTGCTGTTTTGAGAATAATAAGAATTAGAAAGAGGAACTGACCTTGTACAAAGGAGCGTTGTGCCTTGCATGCAGAACACAGCTGCCGTTGCGAGTAACGGTTCCATTTCTGGGGCACACACAGTGTCACTCATGTAAATATTCTTGCTTCTGCCTGAAATGCATGCAACACCAGCCTTTGCATAGCCTGTCTCTTCTGGTTCTTGAAATTGGTTGCCTGGAAATTTTTAGGGGATTTTTCACTTTACCCATAATGAAGGAAATGTTCCTTTGTGTTGTTTTACCTCCCTTCACTTCCCCACCAGGCAATGATATTTTAAAGGCAAACCATTTTTCCAGTATGTTTTTGTTAATTCCGTTTTTCTCACAAAATAACAGTTCAGTCAGTGCAAACAGCCTTACACTTGGACAGCTATGCATCACGCAGCATTGAAGTCGTTTCTAAAAGATTTGGATTGCACTCTGGCCCATTTGGCCAATTTGTGAAATTAGAACGTCTCCCTATTCAAAAATGAATTTTTTTCTTTTCTATTCTGTTAAAGAAAAAAACACATTACACATAGAAAGCATAAGTTTGTTATTTCTGTTATTCCCTCCCAAACCTTTCCCTCCTTATTAAAAAGTAGGACATAGCTACGTCATTATTCCTACTGGATCTAAGTATTTCCTCCATTAACCAGTAAAGAAACTGGGGACAAAACCCCAGAAATGTGCATTTGAGTATATATTTGATACACATTCAATCAATCAAGACTAAAAATTTTTAATGTACATGTGAAAAAATGTACATGAGAAATTCTGGTTTTATGGTCTTCTCTCATTTCAGAGCTGTCCCTGAAAGGATGCCTGTACTTTTACAATCTCTGAAGATTTCTATAGGATTTATATATAATGTTTAACCATTTCTTTTCATAACTCTCATTGGAAACTACAGGGTATTTTGCAGAATTAACCAACATCAACTATCTTGTAGTTCTACAACAGTGAGTGAGATACCTCTGCTAAATTTAAATAGCTGTTATAAACAAATAGTGAATGTTTACCATTCAATTAGTTTCTCCACGCATTTTCTACAGAGAAATATATAAAATAGTTGGATTCTTACTACAAGCATTAAATGATTTTATGGAGCTCTCTGTTCTCAGGATTACTTCAATTGAGAGATAAAAATTTCTTTTCAGTGATAAGCATATTATAAACACTCAGGCACTTACAGAAAGAGACTGATAGTACATACCTTTATCCTTTGTGTCAGACTTCGAGACAGGGAAGGAGTTTCTTCTGATTTTTCTTCATCCCATATGTTAGGCCATGACACAACTCATTTCTGACCATGCTGCCTTATGCTTTGTTGGCTGCTTGCCCATATCTTGGGGCAATTTCACAACATGTGTCCTGAGCTCTATTTGATTCACTCCTCTGAGGTTGATTTTGTCCCTTGGTGCCAATGCCTGTAATACAATTGCCTGTATGCAGGCTGCTTACAGACAGAATTCTTCTGCTGGGTACATTTTGACACACCCCATGTGGTCCTCATGGTTTGCCAAAGCACTTGCTGCATTACAACCTGTTTTCTTGTCAGCAACAAGTGCCTTCCATAATGTCTTTTTTTTTCTCTGCTGTCCTGGTATTTTTTTTGTAAAGACACCTGTCTTTTTCTGGGTTCTTCTTTGCAGAAAGGGAGTTAATAGCTACGGATAATAAAAGCAATCACAGAGTTTGTTGGATCTTTATTGTGACTGAGTCACAATTAAAAATTTAAAGAGAGAGTAGTTTAATAACATTGATTAGATCCATAAAAGGATACAAGACACAACAGCTCCCCATTTTTCATACAATCAAGTTATTCATGCAGAGAGAATAGAACGAGCTTCACTTCCCACTTTGGTATGACTAGCTCCACAATACTCTTTAACTAAGACACTAAGTTATGCTAGGCAATGGCACTTTTTAACTGTCCCCATTGAAACTGTGACGATGCACAACGCAAAGCTGAAGAATAATGTACCAAAAGTGAACACAAGAGAAGCATCACTCTAACTCAGTGGTTCAGGCATTCACCTGAATGAAAAAAGTTTTTTGTTCAAGACTCTATTCAAACAGCTGTTTAAGTTTTTTACTTTCAATAGTCTTTGGATAAATGCATTAAGATTCCACAATAGCAGGGAAGTCACTGCACAGTTGTGCAGTGTCTCTAAATCAGACAAGACCAGAGTTGGGGTTTTTTTTTTTCAGGATTGTAGTTCTTGAATTTAAACATTTAAATTCCAAGTTCCGCTTTACCACACAAGTCTTTGTGATCAAGTCTTGTGAGTGTTACCTTACCTACTTAATGTGAAATACTTAACTATTGCTTGTATGATGTGGTCAGAATTAGCAGGCATTACACATCTCAAATGAGTTTGCAAGTACTCTGGGACTTCAGAATTCAGAATGAATAAAGTCTACTGCAATGAAATTTAGTGGTGGTTTTAATACTCAACCACCTATTTCTGGAAAGATATAACATTCCAGCTGTATATCTGCACCAGTTGCCATCTTGGCTCTACTCAAAAGGTCTGAATCTGGATGAACCTGCTGAGCCAAACAGTGTTAGTGAAAAAAAATGACATGAATGTGAGAATTCAGTGCATCCTGCAGACACTCTGTATGGATAAATCTCAAAATGTTTGAATACATATTTAAGGATTCAGTCCATTGTTAGTGCTTTTGGTCTTTTCGATGAGGATGCCAGAAGGAAATCCTGTAGGATCATGTGATTCTAGAAATCGAAAACAAAACACCTGACACATAATCACACTGTATTTTGTTATTAATGTTTGCTACACTTGGGCTGAAGGTATCGGGAAGTATAGGCAAGGCAAGTGCAAAGAAATAGTCAGGCAAAACCAGCTTTGAGTTCATTTGGCATTTGTTCAGCTAAGCTATTACTCTGTCTATCCAGTTTTCTATCTTTCATCTGTAAATATATTCGTTATTTGTAAAGAGGTCATTTTCCTAGACAGAAGTGTCTAAGTACCTGTCTAACTGAAGTGTACATTTATTTAAGGCTAAAGAGAAATGCTTAATGAAGTTAATCAGGTATTTAATATACTCCTTTCTTCAAATATGCCTTCATATTTTTCTAACCCAGTTTGTTTCATTTTGATTGGTAAAAAGACAAGGATGTCCTTCCCTCCACTCTCTCACTCTGTACTTCAAACAAAAAAAAAAAATCTTACATGAAAGGAAAAGAGTTCTGATTTATTTTAAAAGAAAATGAAAAAGAGTCAAACTTTCATCTTAATGTTAATACTGTTACAGAAATGCTGAATAACGGATTAGTGACTGATGAAGTGTGCTAAGGCTCAGTTTCTCACCTGCTGCGCTTCATTATGTCTCTAGGACAGTACATCCACATCTCATCTCTGTGACCAGCCAAGTGTGAACCAGTTACCAGGTCCAAATGTGTGCTGCACATGTCTAAAGTGCTAAGAGATGGAGTGTCTTGTGTTCACGTACCAAATCATGCTCTCTATATGGTGCCCACATACACAACTTCAGCCTTGGTTCCACCAGATTTGCACCAAAAAGAATCCTTCCTGTGCATTAAACCATGAAAACTTCATGCACTCATAAAGTACCCTATTTTAATCCTGATGGAAATGGCTGTAGTACTTCACATGGATGAAACAAGAATCATGATAGGTCCTCCAATCTTCCTTCTGTTTTATCTCCTTTTGAAAGTTCCCCACTAGAAGTACTTCCTCAAGATGGGGGTGCAGATATGGGTCTCCTCTTGGTACTGTGGACAGGGATCAGAGTGAAAAGAGCACTGATAAGTCCATCTTTAATGCTCTGTTCACATCAAGAAAACTGCTTTCTTTGATAATGACGTTATCAAATACAGTTATTTATTTCATGATATGGAGCACACCGCCTGGGGGACCATGAATAATTCATTGCCTGAGATTGAAAAGATATTTTTATGCTTGGGCCTCGTATTGAGAAGATGAAAATAATATTCCATTCTTTAAAGAATTTAAGAAGTTCTGAACAATTAACAAGTGAATTGAAACAAAATTATATTTTTTTTTTCCAAATAAATGGGGGGAGGGGTGTGTGAAATAAAGAGATACAAAAGCCTTAGGTTATATATGCTTTGGAATGAAGATAAGGTGTTGAAGAATCCTCTTTCCCTTTACTTTTTGCAGTTGGATAAAGAGAATAAATGGGCTGTGCATGCTGATGCTGTCCCACAAGTTGTCAGCCTGAAGAGTTCAGCCAACAATGGTGGAGGAAGAGTCTTTTCTTGTGGTTGAATGGTATAAGCTAATTTTCCCCAGAGGCAATGAAGGAACTCTCTTCCCTTTGACTACATACAGAGGTGATGTTGCTAGGACAATTTGCAAAGTCAGAAAGCTTTTCCCCTTAAATTGTAAACTCTTTCTCTGTTTTATTAGTCTGCGAATGCCTCATACATTTATAGTGCTGTATAAGTAATAATGTAGGTGATGTTAAGTAGATCTTAGCAGAAGATTTCCGTTAGCCCTTTCAAGCATGCAAACATACATGGAGAGTACATTCCTTAAATAATCAGATTTCATGATTTGGAAATTTACTTTAAAGTGACAGTTTCTGGAAGTTATATAATACTGGTATGGTTATTTAAAACTTTAGAGAAGGTAGGAGTGGATCAGCAAAATGACATCATTGTGAAATATTCATTCTGCTAAATACACACTACTGTTCTACCTCGACAATGAACTTTTTTGTGCTTTCCATTGCTATATAAGTACTGTATTTGACATTTCATCACCTTGTATGAAAAGTGTTAAGAAAGTATGAAGATTATTAAGAATATGGATCTGAGACCACTGTGCCAATGCAAAAATCAGTTTTAAATTTAAATAGGTGAAGTTATTATGAGGTTGTTAAACAGATCATCTAATAGTGAGCATTCATACAGATAAACTCGGAGAGTGGTTTAGAGAAAGCTAGTGGAGATTATGTGTACTAGGGATTCTCAAGTACAAGGCATGGCATAGCTATTTTTGCTTAAAAACTAACAGCATCCACTCCATTCCATAACATCATCCTAGATGTTATCTTCTTTAACTAAAATGCTATACCCCAATACTATAACCACCCTTACCAAAAAATACTTTTTCTCCTTTCATATTTTTTTCTTAATTCTAAGCAGTAGAAAGAAAATGTGGAAAAAAATATAGATTTTTAAGATTTCTTAAACTTCTAGGGGCAAAGCATTCACAAAAGGAGGAATTTCTGTCTGGAAGAGAATACAGATACATAAGTAGAAAAACACTTTGATATGTACAAGATATAACCATTGGATTTTAATTTTTTTTAACTAAAATACTTTTGTATTTTAGTATGTAGTTATATATTTAACAATTGAGTTATTAAATGTTTTATCTCAAATTTCTGTATTATCTTGTGGAAATCAACAAGAAATTCTCAAAGTGCACCACATCTTCTGTCATAAAGCCCAGTATGAAATAAATTGATTTTTTAACATAGGAGGCAAAAAACCTGGAATAGTTCATCATTCTGCAACTTTGCGTTGTTCTCAACGACAGCATAATAGCTATCATGTGCATGGCTCCTTTAGTGCCCTTCAAAGGCTGAATGTATTGGTTACCCAAATTGATATCTGGGTTATAATTCCCACCAAGCCCACATATCTGCACTGCTTTTCTTTGTTTCAGATTTTTTTTTACACTTTGGAGGTAGCTGTTTTCAGCTTATACTGGGAGCTCGGAAGTGCTTCTGCATCTTAGAGGCAGCCTTAGCTTCTGGGGTATCTTTTGAAAATTGATTCATTTAATCTCTACAGTGAAGTTTTTTTCAAAACACTGTCCAGGCAATCCACATTACAGCTTTTTGCTTTACAAGGCAGTAGAGCTCTGCACAGGGCTGAACTAGATTTTGAATAAAGAAACACTTCATAATTTACAGAATGCAGCCTAGTTCAAAGAAAACTATAGGACAGTGTTCTAGTCTAAATTCTGCCTAGAAGTGAACAAACATTTAGAGCTCCCTAAAAAAGTCATCTTTACAGGCCCTGGAGCACTTAGATGGAATTCTACAACAGCTCCATTTTTACATGTTATTCAACACATTTCTTTAATAGAAGACCATGTCAAACAATCCTCAGGCCCACTCTCTGCGAGCACAATAATATTCATTTTTATACTGCACATTGGTATGTCTTTAAAGAATATTGCTTACAAGGTAAATTCTGTGCTTCCATGATTTTGCTTTTGGCCTTGTTTCACTATTTTTCTGGCATAAATATAGGTTTGGTTTTGTAATATCTACACCATGGTGAGACTCCCTTTCAGCCTGGTAGATGGCGTCTACTCTAGTAGTTTATGTATTGTGCCATAATCTATCTCCATGCTCTTCCTTCCCACTCAATTTAAAATGAGAAGAGCATTGTTGCCTAAAGAATCTCGTACAACACAGGGAAAGAAAAAAAAAATGATATACTGTCACTGATAGAACTGTAATTAGTATGTCAGTGCCACTTACCTGCCTCTCAGTATTTGTTTCTACCTTTTCACTATCAGCTGCCATGCACTTTTAAAAATGCTAATTTATTTTGTGTTTTTATTCCTGTATGCAAGTACCAACCTGACGAGGTGTATGCCGCTTTTCAGAGGTGACTTTTTGAAGAAAGATCTAGGTTTCTGAAGGAATATATCTGGATTTTTTTCTTAGCATTGCTAAGCCTTACATTTTGGTGCTTCGTCTTTGACTGGATGACCCATCCTGGGCTTAGGAAGCCTGGAAGGACAAGTGCTTCAGAAAGGGGGTTAATAATCCTCAGGTTTGCCTGAAAGTCATCTGTAAGTGACTTGGCTCACCCATGGGTTCAAGGCTCAGTCTTGCATTCCATGCCTTTTCAGAGTGCAGACACTTAACTCAGGAAGCTCAGGGAGGCACCTTTACTAGAGATTTCAAGCCTCAAACCCTCTCCTAAAGGAAGATCTTACTGTGAAGACAGAGCTCTCACTTTTAAAAAACAATGACTGCGTCCCATTTTTTTTACCAAAAAAAATAGTTTCTTGGAAAAGGGCAGATTTAAAGGAAGAACCCCCCTGCAATCCTTCCTTCATTAGCATTCACAAATACCATTTTCCAAAGGGATGCCCTAAACACAAAAATGGTTAGCGAAGTTAAGGTACTAAAGCACCTCTTACTTTTCTAAAAAAATATCCACTGTTCATCACAGTGGAAAGATGGACAGCTCTTCAGCTCAGGTACTGTGGGTCTCTCTGAAAAGGAGGTCAGTGACCATGCTGGGTTTTGGTTTTAGTACTCTCTTGAACTGTCATTAGGAAAATAAAAAAATAAAAAGAAGAAGAAGAAGAAGAAGAAAATATAGAAGGATGCAAACAAAGAAACCCATCACTTTTTGGAGTGAAAATCAGCACGGGGCTCTTTTCTACTGATTGAATGCTCTTGGTGTAAGGAAAGCAGTAAATCCTGACCACCTTCCAGAGCAAGAGCTGTTAGGTGAAGAAAATGTGGAAGTATGGTCTCCCCACTTTTTTCTTTCGTTTTTTTTTTTTTTTTTTTCCTCCTGTTCTCAATCAAAATGGATGTATGTGTGTGGCCAGTTTTCTGTATGGTTCATGGCTGGTGTGGGTTATCCATGTTTTGTGCGTGTCTTCTCTAGGACTTAGGCAAATGAACACCTAGTCTAAGGATCTATACAGACTCAGTCAGGTCTAGAGGCCCAGGAAGACAACAATGCCTGAATGCATGACAGTCAACCTGGAAGTGCCTATAGCTTGGACAGGTTCTGGAGGTTCACATGTTTGGATTTGCCATCCTAAATTCTGCCTCATTTTGATTTAAAAAATTGTACATTTCTAATAGTGCTATATGGACATATTTTGTTTAGTCACCTACAGAAAAAGTGAATTTGTATCTTTATTATCCTATCATTATGCTGAATCTTTTATAGCTTTCACCCAATTATTCTTTGTATCAATGTATTTTCCTGCATTCATGTGAAATGCAGTGCCTTTTATGAGAAGCAGTTTTGAGACAATCCGGCATTCTATAGTATTTCTTTAAATGAAAGATAAAATTTGTCTCAAGTGAAAGCCTAAACTGTCCTTTATATTTATTATCATATAAATTGCGTATTTTTGTGGGTTTTTTTTCCTGAGGTATTTTGTCCTGATTGTTGATGCCTCTTCTGTTAAGTTAATGACTCTACAGCAGTGGTACTTCACTCAGAAAAATCACACGTGAATGATGTTTGCAAGATATTCCTGGACTATGGCAATAGAATTATAAGATTAGGTTCATCCTCATAATCTCTGCTTCCTGACAGTTTTGGCAGAACTCAGATTTGCTGGATGTGTTGAATTTAGTATCAAATTTCATCATGCACTAATGATAAAAATGAGGATAAAGCTGGAAGCTGGAAAGGAAAGAACCACTGAGCACACACCAGTGCACAGGATGTGGAGGAACTAAGATAGTAAGAAATGCCTTCTTTGATGTAAAGACAATTAAAAAACCTCTAATGCCAATCGTGGTGGATTGACCCTGACCAGTAGCTAGGCATCACACAGCTGCCTGTTCACTCCTTGCCCCCGTTTTGATGAGGGAGAGAATAGGAAGAGAAAAGTGAGAAAACTTACGGGTTGAGATAAAGACAGTTTAATAAGCAAAGGAAAGAGGAAGGAAGGAGAAAAAAAAAAAAAAAAAAACGATGTAAAGGCAGTCACTCACCATGTCCCATGAGTAGACAAAAGCTTATTCAGTCTCTAGCAATGACTAGTATCTCTCAAAAAACCTCTCCTCAGTTTTTATTGCTGAGCATGCTGCTATATGGCATGGAATATTCCTTCAGTCAATTTGTGTCAGATGTCCAGGTTGTGTCCCCTCCCAAATTCTTTCCCACACTCAGCCTATTCACTGCAGGGCCAGAGTGAGAAAAAGAGAAATCTTCGATGCTGTGCAACTACTGCTCAGCAATAATCAAATCACTAGTGGGTTAACACCACCACTTCAGTCACAAATCCAAACCAGCATCTTCTGGGCTGCTATGAAGAAACCAGATGCAGCACACCAGCCCTGGAAAATAAGATGAGAAATGAAGAGGGAAATAAGTTTCAAAACCATCTCTTCAGTCAAAGAAATTCAAAGCTTTGGCTTTTTTATTTTTGGTTGGTTGTTTTTCAGTACATATGGTATAATTTTTTCAGAGTAAACTTAGGTATTGTTATTTTTTTATGTTGAAGATCATCAGTGGAGAAAAGCAAAATAAAAGCACAAAAATAAACCATAAAATATGCTACATCACTTTCTAGTGTTTCCTTCACTCTCTTTTTATATTAAAAATAATGTCACGATTGACTTCTGATGATCGGCCATTGCTTTAGCATCAGAACTACTGAAAACACTGTTCTGTGAGGGTACGACACTTGGATTGCTAATCACCTCTGATCCTCTTATCAGCACTAAGAATCCCACGGCTTAGGGAATGTCTGTGAATGTCCCGTGGATTTATATCTCTGCTTCAAAAGTCATCTTCTTCTTTTTTTTTTTCCTTTTTGTAGGATTACTTTTACTGATCTACACAGCAGACTATCAAGAAAGTTATAGGAATAGTCAAAGGATCATTTTATTTAGACTTCTTATAATTTGACGTAATTTGGATAGATCTATTAAAACATTAACTTGCCCTTAAATTCTCTAAAGATATGATGTGTACAGTGTAAGGTAAGGACTAGGAGAAATCTATAGAAAATGTCCGCATAACCAGCTAAGACTTTAACCGAGACGTATATAGATTTAGTTAACCCTAATGTAAAATCAGAATAAATATCCTTAGGATTTTTTATTTTCCTTTTTATTATGTTAATGATCAAGTTCAATGGAATATGTAAAATGTATGAAAATTTATGGGGGTTAATGTAATTGCTGTCACATTTGCAAGGCAAAAATACAGGAAACTGTGAAGATTTGAACTGAATTTGCAAAGAGAAGAGACAAAAATTTAGTTCATAAATTTAGGGGAGTTTTTTTTAAAGTAATTTATGTTATCTAACCTTTTTTTCCATCCTTTATGAAATTCAGGAAAGGTAAAAATTCCTGTAGAGGTTTGGATAAATGCTGGGGAAAAAAAATATATAAAACTCCAACTGAACTAACCTGTAAAATCATAGAAACCTTGGCTAACTTCTGCAACTCATATTGCTCAATAACAAGGTGGTTTTTTCTAGACCTTAGTGCTTCAAGAGTAAAATTCTGTTGGTTTAAGTCATTATTTTCCCTGACCATCTGTTATGAACCTTTCGATGCAGGATTCGGCCCTTCTAAAGACTCAGCAAAAGGGAACTTTCACCTTAATATTAGCATCTGTTAGTGCAAATCCAGTGTCTTAGATCAAAACACCCATTGGACTTCAGAGAGAACTGACTGAGGTGGAAGCATGGATTTCCTCTGTTGACTGCTGTGCCAGCCGTAACCACATGAGCAAACAGCTGTAAAGGTATCAGTGTCTTAAACTGCCCCAGGTCTAGATGAGTAAAGCATATCATTTCCAAACAATAAAGACTGAAGTTCCAATACTGAAGATAATGACAAAATCTCTTTGACATCTGTAGGTCAGAACGATAATTTAGGACTTCAGCATAGCTATTCCACAACTGCAAGTACCACACAGTTAAAGATGACTTTACCAGAACTAGGCATGTGGATTCTGCCTGGAAGGTTATAAGAGAAAGATCTATTGTATTCAGCATCTCCCTTCACCATCTATTGCTAAAGAAGCAATATATGAAGAATAGTCACTATAATTGCACTCTTTAAAAGTATACATTAGTAGTTGTTTTCCCATTTATAAAAAAACCAAACACATAGATTAAAATGGTTTTAGGAATTAGTCAAAGGAAAAGAAAAATACAAGACTTGTTTTAGACAGATGTATTTTTGCAGGTCTTGTTTCCAGTTAGTGAAAACTGAGAAGTGCCATGTGTATACACTTCTCACTTTTCCCTTACATACTTGTTTGTACGTAGGCAAAATGCTCAACCTTTTTGCAAACTGGAAGTAAAATATTTTCATGACACAGAAGTGTGACGGTAGGGTTGATTAAAGCAGGCGAGTTACTCTGAAATCTCATATCTGTGATCTTATAGCATAAGAACTTTTTTCATTTTTTTACGAAATGGATTGAAAATAGGATGTAGTGGAAATCACATAAGCACAAACATTCTTTTAAGATTCTCTGGCTGATTTCTTGAACAGACAGGCCTGGATAAACCCCAGGTAAGCATCTGGATGCTTATCCAAAGTGAGAAGAACACAATAAGTTTGAACAGTGTTCCTTAGCCTTCACATGAGGTTTTTACGAATTGCACACAATACACAAGGACCTCAATGCTGCTTACTTCAAATAGATCAGAGAAAAAAATCGACTGCTTCTTAATACAAATGGAATAGGAGTTATCTGTCAAAATAATAGAAACTACAATGAATGATATCCACTGTATATAACACTCTAAATCTAATAGAAAAAAAAAAAATCAAATCCTTTTATTTAGGGATACGGATTATGTGCACTAGAGAAACATTACTACTTTCCCAACAAAATGAGGCTTCTGCTTCAAATTAAATTAAATCAAAATATCCAGGGACAATATTTGAAATATAAATTTTTATACAAAATAAAAGCAGTAAAATAAAATCTGGGGAAGGAGGACGAGTTCACTGCTGGCTGCCTTAGTCATCGGTCCTGTCTTTTCGGTGGTAAGCTTCCACAATATATCATCTCATTTACTGACTCTCTGTGTTTGACTTACTGACTTTGGTGGGACTAATTTTCTGGATAAAGTCCAGCCATGTACATATATATCTTAGCTCTTTTAGTTATACTATGTCTTTTTGAGACTGTAATCTTAAGAGTAAACATCTCAAAGCAGGTATCATGTGTCAATTTATCTCTAAAAACACAGGTTCACCTGAGTGTTTAAACTATCTCCAATTGCTGGTACTGTTTGTCCTTGGAAAAAATGCTACGAATAGGTGGATTATTTGATGCAGTAGCATACTCAGTGGTGCTGTCTTTTGAGTAGGCAACATTTCTGATAGCATAGTGCTCTCAGAATCAATTAATCAACAATATTCTCTGATAGTAAGGTAGGAGCTGATGAACTTCCAGGGGCCATAACTGTAGAAAGAGGAGCTGGAACCATGTTGGAACTACTTTCTCAGCCATTGCTCAAAATGCATTTCTAAGTCTGGAGAAAAGAAACCAAGAGAGAGTGTCCATGGTCTTAGTTTAGGTGGACATGGGGTCCTTAACTTTCTCCATAATTTCAAGATGCTGGCTAATGCACGATAGTGGTTAGCTGACAACTAGACTTCCACCACAGGATTACTGTGGATGTTTGTGTCCTTCTTCGCTAAGATTTCCTCCCGAGCTTCCTGTGCTCTGTCTTTTCACTGAATATGTGTCACTGCGACAAAAAGTCCTGAAGAAACAAATCACCTTTGTGCTCATCAGTTGATTTCCTCCCAAAGAGGCTGTAAATGTAGTTATCTTACTCTAAATACTGTTAAAATGCTATATCAACTGGAGTTGATTCTCTTTAGTGTTAGAAGGCCAATGGCATCCTGGGGTGCATCAAGAAGAGTGTGGCCAGCAGGTGGAGGGAGGTCATCCTCCCCCTCTACTCTGCCTTGGTGAGGCCCCACCTGGAGTACTGTGTCCAGTTCTGGGCTCCCCAGCTCAAGAGGGACAAGGAATTGCTGGAGAAGGTGCAGCATAGGGCTACAAAGATGATTAGGTGACTGGAACAGCTCTCTTATGAAGATAGACTAAGGGAATTGGGTCTCTTTAGCCTGGAAAAGAGGCATCTGAGGGGGGACCTTATCAACACTTATAAATACTTGAAGGGTGGGTGTCAGGAGGATGGGGCCAGGCTCTTTTCGGTAGTGCCCAGTGACAGGACAAGAGGGAATGGGCACAAACTTGAACATGGGAAGTTCCACCTAAACATGAGGAGGAACTTCTTTACCTTGAGGGTGGCAGAGCACTGGCACAGGCTACCCAGGGAGGCGGTGGAGTCTCCATCTCTGGAGACATTCAAAACCCGCCTGGATGGGTTCCTGTGCAACCTCCTCTAAGGTGGCCCTGCTCTGGCAGGGGGGTTGGACTAGATGATCTATTAAGGTCCCTTCCAACCCTATGATTCTGTGATTCTGTGATTCTCACTAACTGACCATTAAAAAGAAAACGTGAAAATTGCCAGTTCCTACTTTTCCTTTAGTAAAACAAACATGAGCTTTAGGTTGCCATGCTACAGCCAATGCTATACGTTGTAAATACATTATAGCTACCAGCTGCACCTCTGAGGACCTGAAACACCTGCTATTGGAAAAAAACTAGCAATTTTCTGTTGATGTCATAATATAAAGTTATATACCAGCTAGGACTTGGTTGAGGTTAGCACAACTATCTTCTGCTCCCACTTTTTTGATGTCACAGAATTGATATAGTGAAATTACATTTCCCATAAACAGCTGTGTGACCTTTTGTAATTCTGTCAGTCTTCATCAGATGTCATTGGACTTCCATCTATAAAATAATAATACAAATTTAGGGTTTATTATAAAGGATTTTGACATCTCCAGAATGAAAAATAACATGTAAGTGCAAAGTACTATTGTTTATTTTATATGAATATGACGTTCATTCTGTTACCTTATTTACGCCCCTTTGTAATGCAACAGTATTATAAATGTCAAATACGTTTTTTTGTTAGTTAAAATACAAGAATAATGTGTTGTGCATAAAACTTTCCCATACAAAACCATTATGTGCTTCTTTTGGAAATACAGTGTATGTACATCCAGAACAGAAAATGTTTCACTAGTGACTGTCATTATAGAACAAATGTCTTTGTCTATAGTGTTTATTTTTCCCTGAGTAACAGTTGAAGGTCACATTATTAAAAGTGCTAATAAATTACAATATTTGTGTTAGTTAATTAAACCTGTCACATGAAAAATTATCTGATACATTGGATTCTATCTTTTTCTATCTCCACTTAGGTAATTGAGGGAAATGAATTTCAGAGTTAAGAAGAAAATAAATGCAGATTTTGTTTGGACTGGAAAAAAATTAAATGAGTAGATGTTTTTTCCCAATTGCATGTAATATGACAAGTGCAACCACTGCAATTATGAACACACACTAATTATACATTTTTCTTTGTAAAAAGTCTAAAACACTTGATGACCTGGTAATTTTAATTTTTTTCCCCTGACTTTGCATCAGCCATTATGGCCTTGAGCAGGCTAATCTGGGACTCCCACTGACACTCTTTGTCCATATGCCCCGGGGCACCATTTTTGTTCAGGACTGGGAATTCAGTCACTGCATGAGGTATGTTGTAGGCGTATCTGTCTCAAGCTGTGCCTTCTGGATGGACCCTTTTGGTGTACACTGTGTTCTTGTCCTTCCAGCAAACCTGCTCAGGCATGGGATCCTCTCTCTATGAGGCCACAGGTCCTTCCAGGACCCTGCTCCAGCATGGGCTCTGCACAGGATCACAGCCTCATTTGTGCATCCACCTGCTCCAGCATGGGATCATCCATGGATATCTGCTCCATCGTTAACCTCCACAGGCTGCAGGGGGGGCAGCCTGCTTCACCATGGTCTTTACTACGGGCTGCAGGGGAATCTCTGCTCTGGTGCCTGAAGCACCTTCTCCCCGTCCTTCTTCACTGACCTTGGTTTCTGAAGAGTTGTTTGTCTCACATATTCTCACTCCTCTGGCAGCTGTTGCTGTTGCACAGGGGCTTTTTTCCCCATTCCTAAATATATTATCCCAGAGGTGCTACTACCATCACTGATGGGCTTGGTCTCAAACAGTGCTGGGCTCGTCTTGCAGCCAGCTGCCATTGGCTCCATCAAACACAGGGGAAGCTTCCAGCAGCTTCTCACAGAAGCCACTCCTGTACTCCCTGGTACTAAACCCTTGGTACACAAACTCAATACAAGGAATATGATTTCAAGAATGATACTTAGGATGAAGAGACTAAAATTTCTTTGTTAACAACAGCCATTTACATGTATGGTAGACAATAGATAGCAATAAGACAAAGACTTCCTTTATTTCCAATACCCCTTGGTGAAGAGTCATGGGTTGATGGGATCGGATACACTTCATTCATGGAGTTCTGAGCAGCCTGATCCAGTTGAAGATGTCCCTGCTTATCTCAGGGGGGTTGGACTAGGTGACCTTTAAGGGTCCCTTACAACCCAAACTATTCTATGATTCTATAATATATTACCTGGGTTCATCAATCTGCTTGCACTAACTGAAATGGGAGGGGACCTTATCAGTGCTTACAAATACTTACAAAGGAGGATGGGGCCAGGCTCTTTTCAGTGGTGTACAGTGACAGGACAAGAGGTAATGGGCACAAACTTGAACATANGGAAATTAAAAAAAAAAAAAAAGAATTAAAGACTGAGTGGAAAACTGAAACACTGAGAGCTATTGAAAGTGGAATCTCCATGAACTGCAAGAGATGTCTGTAAAGATTTCAGGATGGAGTTGAAATTTTGATCAAAATTGCAGATACAAATGTACTTTTCATAGTATCATAGAATCATAGGGTTGGAAGGGACCTCGAAAGATCATCTAGTCCAACCCCCCTGCCAGAGCAGGGTCACCTAGAGCACATCACCCAGGAACGCGTCCAGGCGGGTTTTGAATGTCTCCAGTGAAGGAGACTCCACAACCTCTCTGGGCAGCCTGTTCCAGGATACTTACACTGGTGTAATTTGATAAAACTGCATGTTGTTCAACTAAAGAACAACAACTATCTATAGCTGTTAGGTAGATCCTGTCCTCTTTAGAGACAATAAATAGTCCAGAGCCTTTTAAAATAATAGATCTCTGCCTGATATGCAGTATTTTGAGTTGACAAAGTGGAATGTACGTTTTCCAATAGCATGTTTCTTGTGTAGAAGCTTTTCCTGGTCTAGAAACTAAGTATTCACTAAGTACAGTCTTTATAAAAATTACTCCTTTAGCCTATGTCTGGGTGATACACTGCAGCAGTTTAAGAGCTGGAATACCATACCTAATCCTATCTCTGAAATAGCATGCTTGCAGGGGAATAAAAACTTGTAGAAGAGTAGCTTGAAGTCTATGGCATATGTTGCAGTCAATCTTCCCAGTCATCGAAGGTTATGATGGGGTCTTTACCCAAAAGATTTTGGATAATATCCTGAGATACGTGTACAAATCATGTTTTAATTCCTCCCAGCAGAGACAGTGGATATATACTCCAACAAAAACATTTTATATTTGAAGACAAATGAAGGTAAAATAGACAAATGGAAAGAAGCCTCTATTTCTCTTAAGTAGTTTTTCCTGTTTTCTACAGGAGTACCAAGGCTGGAGGCTGACTGTTTGGGAAGCATTTTTGCAAAGAAAGGCCTGGGGGTCCTGGTGGCCAGCATCCGTGAGCCATAAGCCAGCACTGTGACCTTGCAGCAAAGGAGGACAACAGCTTCCTGGGCTGCATGAGAAAGAGCATTTTCAACAGGTGGAAGGAGGTGATCCTTGCCCTCTACTGAGCACTGGTGAGAAACATCTGGAATTGGAATATTGTGGACTCCCCAGTACAAGAGAGACAGGTGCATACTGTCAAAAGGCCAGAAAGATGATGAAGGGACTGGAACCTCTGAGATATGAGGAGAGACTGAGAGAGCTGGGCCTGTTCAGCCTGGAGAAGAGAAGGCTCAAGAGGATCTTATCAATGTGTATAAATACCTGACTGAGCACAAGAGGAAATGTAAAGAAGATGGAGACAACCTCTTAGTGGTGCCCATTTTAAAAATAAGAGGCAGCAGACACAAACTGAAATACAGAAACATAAGAAAAAACATTTTACTGTGAGGCTGGTGAAACACTGGAAGAGGTTTCTCAGGGAGACTGCGGAGTCTTCACCCTTGGAGATATTCAAAACTGGACTGGAAAGAGCAGGGAAGGTTAGAAGGAAGAATCTCGACCATTCTGTGATTCTGTGACTACTAATCATTACTATTAATTATCTTAATTCTTTCTGGCATGGGACCTTAGCTATGGTTAACAGTTGGAAATCATGCCTTAAAACTCACAACTCTTGGAGTTCAGCACAGAAAACCTGATATGATCTCGAATGGATATAAAAGGTATTAAATAAGGATTGTGTAGGAAGATCCTGAAGACAGTGAGGAAGATTCTTCCTCTGAAGAATAAGATTTAAATTATTTTCTGTTGCAGATAAATAATTGGAGCTCATCATATTGGAATATTTTTACTAGAATAGAACTCCGAAGTGGACACTGATGACTGTTTTCCTATTTAACTGTGCAAGAAATTTACAGGTTAAGCCAGAAAGCTGTCTCTTCATTTTGATTAAACCTGTTCCAAGACTTAATGGTTTCCTTATCAAGTAGGATGGAAAAAGGTCCTTTTTATTTAACATATGCTGTTGAATTTTACTGTCTACATTACATTCTATAGCATGTATAGGAAAGTATGCAAGCTACTTTCACGGCATTCAGTTCAAAAACAATCCTGGGCATTTGCGTATTTCGTGTTTGTATGCCCTGCCTTTTACTGTTTAAGCTGAGCATTCTAACTTGATCCTAACCCATCCTAAGAAATATGACAATTGAAGTTTTAATGGATTAATTTGCCAAGGAACACTTCCTGCATTTGGAGCAACACAGTTACTGTTTCTGTGTAAAGCAAATCCTGTTTACTATGAGACTGGAATAGAAGCAGTGTCTGCAGGTTGTCTGATAAATATGCATTTTTCCTTGCAATTTCAGTGAGATGTGTAATGTTTTGGTCAGCCTTGCCTTTATAATCATCTACAAGGGCTTAACATGTTCTCTGGTCCATGCTGACACAGAATTTCTTATGGCTCCATAGATTTTCCTGTCACTCTTGTTTTCCTGAGATGTTGCTAGCCAATTATTATTTACTGTAAGCCATACCAATACTTGCTTGAAGATCTGAGAAGAGATTTGAGTTCTCATAAATTACTATGTTTGGAGTGCCTGCATCATGGGACCTGCAGCAGAATTTTGTTTTTAATGTACATTACATTCTAACACAGGAGTAACATGAGTCTCAGGGCACATACTTGTGTAGCCAATTTCGTATGTGGGAGGCACCAGGTACAACTGTAATATATTGTCTACAGTATCTGAAGACTCATTGTTATTGTATTATCTGTAACCATCTTTTCCATTTGGTAGAAAAATAGACATTGACTCCAGTTGAAATGACATTTTTTAAATTTTTGCCAACTTATTTGTAGTTTATGAGTCACATAAATGCTCTTATTTCTTCCTGACCTTGTCAAAAACAAGTATCATGTGTACAGGGAAAGCAGTATAGCCACTCTGTTAGAATGGTTTTTGCAACACCAACTGCAATAACCAATGGCTACGTAGCATATTGTAATACTCTACCATGAACCATATTTCCCATATTAACTTAAGAACAAGACTACCACTTTCAGAATAGAAATTAATAAAGTGCTGTATCACCTCCCTCACCATTCTACACTCTCAGGATAAAAAATAGAGCCATGCCTCCTCCAGCTGTCATCTTAGTTCTGAACCTGCAAAGAGCTATTATAATACAAAGACTCCCTTTTTTTTCTGTTGAAAGTAATACCACCGGTTACTTGGCTTGTGTATACTAGAGATCGGAAAGCACTTAGCTGTGTGTCTTGTTTTCGTTGCTCATCTGTTTCTATTTGTGGTGTTACAGACAAATGTTCACTTTCATCTCTGTGGTAGTGACTTTGATACTACTCTCAATTTCAGGTGCCGTTCCCAACAGACATGCTCATATGAAGTAGCAGAGGGTGACTGATTGACATAAAGCTTATATTGCCAAATTATAATGCTAACAAATTACAATACTCCTATTGGCTATACATTTTATTTATTTATTTATTTTTCTGTGAACAAGCCAACTCTCAGAATCTCAATTGGTGAGTGACTGAAGAAAAATGTGTCTCTTGCTGTGAACAAAGGGCAAAAGAGGAGTTTGGGTTTTCCTCTTCATATTTCATTTTAAAGATAGGTATAGTAAGAGAAACCTTCTTTGCAACATACAGGTAAACCTCTGCTTTTTTTGAGGGGGTGATGAAGGGGGAATGAGATGATGAAGTTGAACTTTTTCAACATGCCAGTTCAGGAAATTTCTGTATTTAGATGAGTGCTTTTTCTAGTCTTTTCTGATGACTTAGAAGGAAGGATTAACAAACCTGTAACATCCTCATTTGTGACATTTCAAGCGTGGTGGGTATGCTGGAAGAGCACTGTGGATGATTAGATGTTTTGAGTGACAATCACTTTTTGCCTATAACTTTGTTTCCTCACAAGGACAATGAGAGCTGCATTACTGTATTTTGTGACTTGTTTGGTTTTTGTTTTTGCTTGGGTTTTTTTCAGTTACTTTTGATATTATGTCATTCTGAAGCTCCAGTTTTCCTGGATTCCTCACAAAGAACAGGAAGGTTCTACCCTACTTCACCCTATCTCACAATTTTAAAAGATGGTTGCTTGTATAGCACTAGGAGCAGATAGAAAATAAGGGCCTATAGCCTTCTGAATTATATAGGGCTTTACCCACTGATTTCAGTGGACTTTGGACAAAGGCCTAAGGCAACAACACATAATCAAGCAGATGTTTCCTCTTTCTTTAGAATCCTTTGAAGGCACATGTTTTTATTTTGTTTTTAAAGTCCCTGATACCAGGAGGATAATATCTGTCTGAGACTTAAAGACTTATGAGCAGTGAGGAGAATCAAAACATAACTAACCTTCCAGTGCCACAGCTATGATGCAGAGTAATTGCTGCACATGGTTTAAAAAGGAAATGACTGCACTGTAACTCAGGGCTTCAGTGAGGTGAAGACTTTTAATCTTTCTTCCTTAATCAGTGAAATCCAAATTCAATGCAAATTCATTACAGTTCTTGCATGCAGTAGAAATGAATGCAGACAAAGCTCAAGCTCAGGCACTGATTTTTGTGTTCCATAGTCTGATAGAAAAGACAGATGACATTTCATTTGGGCAAGCCTCAAGAAGGATCCATGGGGAAAAAAATGGATAAAAGTTGCCATTTTTATGTATATCCAGAGTTGAGTTCTGAGGTCAGTGGAATTTCCTAAGTGAAGAATACTGTAGGATTAAACATTTACTTCATGTCTTTCAGGGGAATGAAGTAATTTTAAAAGGAGTCACTAATTTCTTTAGTCTCAATAACTTCTGAAAGAGAAGAGCAATACTGTATGATTCTTCAAGACATAAAATGGTACCTTTTGTGAAACAGGAAATATTTTCCTCCTCAGTAACCAGGTAGGTATTGCATTTTTCACTCTTTTCAGGATTACTGTATCTTTTCTGGGATATTAGTAGCTCAGCTGCATGTGGAAAATTCTAAGATTTGACAATAGATAAACAGTTCCATATTGAGGTTTTTCAACTTCTAACACATTTTATTCATTCTTTTGCTAGTATATCTAAGTATTATTTATAAGCAGACAATTTAGAGTATATATGATGTTCTCAAAGTGTTCACTCTTTTTGCTCTTTGTTATTCCAGGTGCGAAATTTGTCACCTAAGTCATTGATATGATTTCTAGTTTCTGCTGTGTTGTTGTTGATATTACTTTTTTCTTCAGTATTTGCAGAAGGCAGCAGTATGCCCTCTTTAATTCAGATGAAGATTTTGGGGTATGTATTTAAAAGGTTAATCACATGATCTGCAAGTTTATAACTTATGCTTTTATTCTTTTTTTAATTTGTGCTCACTCCTTTTCACATCTGTGTTTAACAGTGTGTTGTATATCATTCTGAACACTGTTATGTATTATTAGTCACTAATTTCTACTTAAGGTTTCATCAAAATGCTTGTTTGATCCAAATAAGTATTCATCTTCATCCTATTTTTTTTATTTTTTTTTTTTTTTTTTTTATGGAGTTTAGTCTGGCTCTTCCAGACAGGGTTTAATTTTCTGGTTTATCAGATCAATTTGTCACGAAGAACAGAAACAGGTGAAAGAGCAGATCATCAATTCCTATTGTGTATGGGGTTGGATAACACTGAAATTGCTTTGAATTAGAACTTAGTGTTTACTGGTAGGGAAGAGAGAGACCTATTATATACAACAATTTTCGGTCACTAAGTTATAGTTGGAGCACATAGAAATACTAGCCTGAATATACTTAGTTATCAATAGACAGAAGTGACTAAAGTTGGAATAAACGAATTATAACCTCAGGCTCACCTCTACCTTTACCCTTTATTTTAGAGCACTAGCAACCATGAATCATCAGTACTTCCTTTTCTTCCCTAAAGTGTTGTGGGTTTTTTTTTTTTTTTTTAAGGTTTGGACTTGAGTTTCTGAACTAGTAGGTATTGGCAGTACTTGTCTGCTGAGGGCAGCACTATAAGGAACTGATTCACACAGTGCAGATAGTACGTGCAAACTAAGAAATCCACACGGATTGTGCTGCTAGTAAGCTGCCAGCCAGCTGAGGAAGAGAGACAAAGTCAGATGATTTCCATCAAAGTGCTATCCAGCTCCTACAATTACAGCCCAGGGGAAACAGATTCATGTTTCAAATCTAACTCTGAGATTTGGAGCTGGATTTGTTGTAGTTGGACAGTACTTTATTTTCCCTTCATAATGCACTCATGAAATGAAAAATTAATAACAATTAATAACAATTACTGTGCTTCTACTTCAGCTTTTTTGGAGAGAATAGCAATATGTTAAAATAGTGACTCCCCCTCATCCCCTTAACAGAAGAATACAGGAGATAAATAGCTTACAGCTTTCTAACTTCAGGCTGATGCTTTTATTGATTCAGAGGATCACATAGTTCAGAATTACCTCCCTGGAAATAAACAGGCCTGGTGTAGACTTTTTTTATTTTTTTAAAGTGCAATTCTGATAGAAAGAAAAAAAAAGCACTTTTGTTATGGACAATAGTCTTTGGCAAATACACGTATAACTAAGGTAAGTTGTGATATGAAGTAGCATCTCATGATAATGAAAGGCAAAAAAAATGATGACTCTTGAACTTGTGTACTCAGAAATGAAAAAACCACAATAGTTTGATGCCTCCTGATGGTCCATTCCCTTCTGGTCATAGAAGGTGAGCTGGAAGATAGAAAAGGAGAAGGAACAGTGTCTCTATTTATTTTGTTTTCCTGTATTAAAACATAGGATTAACAGCAGCTCTATGGATTTTCTGGAATTATAAATTACCCTATAATAGACAAATAAGTGAATTCATTTTGCCTAACTTTATATATATGTAAAAGCTTGGGACCTAATGTGAACTCAGAACCTAAGGTGTTATAGCCTTCCCATTATCTGCTGGAAGAACAATACAACAGGGCACAAGCAATCCAGGAGGTTTCTGTACTGCAACTGATACGGCCCTGGAGAGAAGAGGGGTCCAGAAGACCTGGCTGATATTCAGGCTTCATCTCCTCCAAGGTGAAAAATGGTCAATGCTGTTGAGCAGGACTGGCAGCAGTGGACCAGAGCAGCAGACCTGCCTGGATGAGCAAGGAAATACTGACTAAACTCAGACATAAAAAGGAAGTGTACAAAAGGTAGAAGCAGGGACAGGTGACTTGTGAAGAATAGAGAGACGCTGTCTGAATATGAGGGAATCAGGTTTGGAAAGACAAAGTAGATGCATCTGGAGCTGAGTTTTGTAGGGGCCAATAAGTAGGGCTTCTACAGATACATCAGCAGCAAAAGGATGATTAAAGGAAATATGGGACTACTGTTGAATGGGATAAGGGTCCTGATGACAAAGGACATGGAAAAGGCTGAGGTAGTCAAAGTCTTCTTCACCTTGGTCTTTATTAGTAAGCATGGTGTTCAGAAATCTCAGGTCCCTGAAACCACTGTGAAAGTCCAGAGCAATGGCGACTTACCCTCATTGTGAAGGAGGGTTGGGTTAGGGAACAGTTAAAAGATCTAGATATATAGAAGTCCATAGGACTTGATAGGGTGTGCAAACAAATGCTGTGGGAGCTGGCTGACGTCAATGCAAGGCCACTCTTGATTATTTTTGTAAGGTCATGAAAACTGGGGGAGGTTCCTGAGGCCTATAAGAATGCAAAAATCACTCTTGTTTTTAAGAAGGACAGAAAAGAGTGGAGGGAGGTGATCCTTCCCCTCTGCTTAGCCCTGATGAGACACATCCTAGAATGCTGGGTTCTGTTCTGAGTTCCCCAGTGCAAGACAAATATAGACTGAAGCAAGTCCAGCAAAGAGCTACAAACATGGTGAAGGGACCTGAGCCTCTAACGTACAAGGAGAGGCTGAGCAAGGTTGGATTGCTCAGCCTGGAAAAGAGAAGGCTTAGAGAGGGTCTTATGATTTGTATAACTGTATGATGGAGAGGAGTTAATAAGATGGAACCAGACTCTTCTCAGTGGTGCACAGTGTTGTTTTAATTTTGTCTTTGTTTCTCACTATCCAAATCTATTTAAATTAGTGTTAAATTAAATTATATTTTCCTAAGTCAAGTCTGTTTTGTCCATGATGGTAGGTGATGTCCCTGTCTTTATTTTGATCCTCAGTGAGATTTTTTACCTTATTTTGTCCCTCTGTCCTGTTGAGAGGAGTGACTGGATGGGTGTCTGGCAGCTGTCCAAGGTCAACCCACCACAGATACACTCATAGAATCATGGAATCATGGAATGATAGAAAAGCCCAGGTTGGAAGGGATGTGGAAAGATTATACGGTGTGCAAACTTTTGTGGGAAGAGGAGCTCCAATGAGATTACCTAGTATCCTGTCAAATTGTATCTTGAAAACCTCCAGCGGTGTGGACTCTCTCACGTCCCTTGGGAAGTTGTTCCAGTGAGTGATTTTAAGTGTAAATTTCTGGATTTGCACTTAAAAAATGGGATTGCCACCTATACTTAACCACATGATTCCTGCACCCACTGAGTGTTTGAGGACAGCAGGCAATACTTCGGGATATTTCTCTGAAAGGGGATTGAAGTCTATTCCTGAAACTTTTACAATTATTTTAGCTGGGTGCATGGTATTGTCCAATCTTGAGGACATCATTTTTAAGCTTCATCTCACAGGCTGTGCAGGCACGGAACTTTCTCTGTATTTGGTAATTGTTATTGCTCGTATGTGATAAGTAGAAACATATTTTTTTCATTTCCTTGATCATGCTCAGGATGCCTCAGCACTGGCTACTCTTAAGATACTGGAATAAGAGGAATGCTGGACTGAAACATGAGTGCTGCATTTGTCACTGAAGAAAGAGGTTGAGATTTTTTGCACAGCACTGTTAAGAATTTTCCTTGAAACCTTCCTTCTTCTATGAAATAATACAATGCATAGTGCTTTCATATGTTATTTCTCCTAGTGTACTCATGACCTTCCAGATAGGACAATAGAAACATCCACTCTTCCTGTCACTGAGGATCAGAAAAATCAGAACAATATAATGAAAAAAAATCAGAAAAATCAGAGCAATATTATGTAGCTTCCTCTAAAGAACAAAAAGCAGGTTGAATAGCAACAGAAATCACTGTAATTAGATTCCTCATTATTCTTTTGATTGTAATGGCATTCTGAAGATTGCATATTCACTATGTGTTAATATACCCTGGAATCTCACCAGGAGTAACTGATGGGCATCTTTCCCTTGATACATAACAATTATTTCTAACAACAGTATAAAGATTTTAACTTCATATGAGAAGATTTATTACATCCAATTGTTCAAGGAAATACTGACAAATTTATTGCATTCTTTAAGATTAATTCTTCTTCAACTAAGTAACTATAAAAATTAGGAAAATATTTAGTGAAGCCTACTGGTAATTTCAGTGATTTACAATTGGTGAATTAACCATAAATGTTACATAAAATAACACTAAGAATATGGCCATAAATTCCCAGGTTGAGGACAAAAGTACTCCTTTATTCTTGGAACTGTTTTTGTGAATGTAAAAACAGTCAGTACCTAAATCACAACATGTAATTGAGGACAATGACTGTCACCTCTTCTCTTATTTTCTTCTCTTTTTTGTTACTTGCTTTTTACTTCTAACTGCTTTTCCTTCTTTGTAAACCTCCTTTGCTTTTAAGATCCTGAAAAAATACTGGTACTACCTTTGTTTTCCAATAATTAACCCTTCTGGTACTACTGGGGAGCATCAACTCAGAATTTACTTTCTTCCTCCCCTGCTGTCTGACTACATCCTGGTTTGGCCTCTTGTCTTATAAATTTGATTGCAGGCCAATCTTATCTGTTGTTCTGTATTTTTATCACACCTAGCACAATGGCTTCAAAGTGTTATTATAACAAACTTACTGTTAACACTTTCTTCTAATTTTCCTCTTGTGCTCCCTGCAGACCTTAACATCTTTTAAAATGTTCCTCTTTTCATTCAATCTTTTGTTCACTATGTCATTGTGGCTGAATGACAGATGATCAAAGACCAGTCCTTGACTCTGAAACCAAGCAGTTAAGGCTGACTTGCGTCCACGCTGTGAATTATCTCTCTCCTTAATAAGATTTGTCTTCTAGAAAGCCAGTTGGAGTGGTGTGAAATATAGTCAGGGAGCAAGATAACAATTAATAGGGATCCAATGTTTAAGGCTACTCCCCAGCAGCATAGAGTGTCTCTATGTCAGTAACCTGTTCTAAAGTTCAGATTGGGAAAGGATTGTTGTAATGTCCTGCTCCACTTTTCTCTTCAGGAATGAGCTTCTTCATATGATGTCAAAGGTCCTGAAATGACAAAAGGTAATGAAGTGCAGGAAAAACAAGTCTGACAGATAATCTATTATGTTCTGTGTGGTCTCTTTGAAGAAATAACATTGAGGTTGTGATTAATTTTAACAAAATATGTGGATAATGTAAACTTTCTAAGAGATGCCATCCGCAAAGTGGTGTAGCAATCTGATGGTCTGGAAATATTTCTCCAAAGAGAAGAAAGATCACTTTATTTGCAATTAGAGCGTCCTAAGAGCCCACATGGAAGATTCTGTTTGTATTTAAAGTGAAAAACTTTTCGCTATTGCTATCATATTTATGAAAGAGATTTCCATTACTCAAACTATATTCCTAATGGATTATAAAACACCAAGAAAAAAGTATAGAAAGAAGCAGAATAAATGGAAAAAAGAAAGAAAGTGCAGTCTACATTGAACAGAGACGTGATCCAGCCCTACTAAGTTACAGACAAGTTACTCAGACGCTAAATTAGGTGAGATACTGAAACAATTTAAATGACCCTTAATGTTGAGTTTTATCCAAAGAGGATTTTTTTTTTATTTTTTTGTTCTCTGTCAAGGGAAACTTATTTCTGATTTTATCATCAAGACCTTAATCCTTTCATTTGCTAGAATTATGCTTGTTTTCTCTTGAATTTTACCTCGTATTTACACAAAATGCAGGGGAACCTGCTAAATTCAAAGCAGATTGGGTGTCAATGAAAAAAGGACAAGTAAAACTGGATTGTTCATAAACCCAGACAGAGAAAAGTTCTGTGATTTTACAAACTGAGGTGTGTTTCCTTACAAACTGCAAGGATCAGCTAGTGTCAGTTGTTGAGAAAATATATTTGGAATGTGTAAGCCAGTAATCATCTGAAAAGGAACAAGGGATGGTAATATATGATACCACTTTAACCAATATTCCTACATGGCCTGTCTTTTTTTCCCCTCATTTTGATTCTTGGATGTAATGCTTTAGGCATAATAACTGCTTTTTCCTTCCTCCTTTCTTATATTTCCTATATATTCTACTAACCTGTTTCCTTTCTGAATCCTTCTGGTATGCTGCATGCCTTCCTACCTATTTCTGCTGAGAAGCCTTCTTTTGAGACTGTCTTCCTCTGTGGGTTCTTGTCTCACTCTCCTTCCTTTTGTCTTCAAGATCCCAAGTATAAGCCTAGTCCTACAGCCTGAACTTCATCTGTAATCCTGTAAAGGACCCTCACAAGTTTCATTATTGGTATCTTACAGGTAAACTGTGGAACTTGAGGTTGCAGCTGTAAAATATTGCCCGAGGAGGGAAAAGTAGGTCCTGAAATTGTGTCATATAGCCAGAAGCCTTTGGTTTAGGGCAACAGATACAGACAGAGGAACTATTTTCACCTCAGGGTGGCTATTTTTAATTCAATTACCTCCCACTAGATGTACAGGAATATTTGGTGTAGCACCTGCCTTTGTTTTATTTTTCATAGAAGGCAGGCTGATAGCTCCTCTTTCATCCCTGCAGAGACTATTGTTTCAGAAAGGGCAAGGTTTTTTTTCCTTTTTTTTCCCTTTTTTTTGTGTGTCTGCCTTTGTCATCATTCCTTTTCCTCTTCTGTCAAAAGAGGATGCATTCCCACCAACACCACAGTGGTCTGAGAAGAAAAGAGGCTGCTGCAGGCCAACTTGTTCCCTCTCTTTTGTATTGTACTCAAGGCAGAAGGAGTAGCTTTTCTTGCATGGGGAACTGGTACTTGAAACAAGAAATTCTAAAATATTGTTAGTGAACATAGGCAGACCATTGCCAGTACTCTGTTATTTTAATCTATTTGGGAAAATTTGTCTCTACAGTACAGTGTAGGAATTTGGCATGTGTTTACAACTCACTCTATATATTTCTTGCAAGCAGCGAATTCCAATCTGTAAGTATAGCTTTTAATCTTAATTTTTGTCTCTCATGAAATCCCAAAGAGATGGTAGCACAGGCTGAATATTACTAATAAAAGAGAGATATTCTCTTTTTCTAACACAGATTAAGAAGGCTGATCAAGAAGCTCAAGCAAGAAAAATACTCTTAAGAAAAGAGATTCCCTTTGCAAAAAATAAGTCATGTGACAGATATCAGTGAACATCCACTAGAAGTGATCGTAGATTTGCTTGGCAAAGAAGCTCTAAGATTACTAAAGGACGGGCTTTAATTTGCCTACCTTTTCAACCATATGTAGTAATTTAGACTTGATAAATCCTTAAGAGTCTAATGAGACTATTTTGCCACCCTTAACTTCATGGAAAACTTCCAAGAGACATCAGTGAGAGGGAAGGGCACTGAGCTGTAAAAAGCCAGTCTCTTTTTCAAGCAGTGTTCCATTTTT
>VXBO01000007.1:17785-55318 GCA_013400135.1 Rhinoptilus africanus | reverse complement strand
TTTTAAATAAGACTACAATGTGTTTAGAAAGATCTATGGAAAAACCTACAAAGACAAGAAAGTTGAAATCATTAGTGAGATTGTGAGAAAGGCCCTCACGTAAGCTATTTAGGAGTTTGAGGAGGAAGTTTTATTTATTTGTGGTAAGCAGAAGATGCTTTTCAGTCTTAAAATGAATTTAGACAAAGGCTCTACATCCCGAGAGAATGCCTTGAAAATACAAGATAAGGTCAGTATTGGCCCTAGTGCAAAGACTGACAAACTCAAAACCATGAGGCATCCAAAAAGTTGTCTATTGTCCAAACAGTTTGTTAGAGTACTGAGATTCTGTTTCTCTGCCCCAGAGAAGGTAAGAGCAGAGAGCTTTGAAAGTTGGATTACCACTATGAACTGGGTAAAAAAAAGGAGAATGTTGACTTCCCTGCCCAGACTTTTTAGGTATCTTTCTCTGTCTTCCTGTCATGTAATGTAAGCTAATTTGATCTAAAAGGTTAATATATGTTACCTCTCTGAGAAATAACAGAATATTTTGAATGAAATATATAGAATAGTATGAGGTTTCTTTTATTTCTTTTGAAATATACTTTGAGCACAAATCATTAATTTTAAATGCATATGAAGTAAATTACAAATGCAGTTGTAAACCAGTTTGTAATACATTTGAGTTGGTATTTCTGACTGTAATAAATATGCTACCCACTGACATAATGCTGAGGTGGATTGATGGGATAACATCTTCTGTAATTCCTATGCCACTGAGCAGCAGGAACTATGAATCAATTCTAACACTATATGTATACATTAAGTAAGTTCAGGAATTGTACAGTATGAGCAATTTTTTTTTTAAGATCGAATACAACTCAGAGTATAATTATATAATATACAAATGAAGAAGCATTGTGATTTCTCTAGAAGTTCATTTAGCTGTGCACAAGCTTAAAATATACTTACATATTAGTTACACAAGCATTTTAGATGTAATTAGTGTCATAAAATTTGAAGCGTTACAGAACATTTATGACAGCTGTGAATAAGAGAGTCCAGACAAGGGGTGAAAATAGAGATAGCCTCTGAACACATAAATCTCATGATCTGTGAAGTAAAGTCAACATTTTCAAGACATTTTCAAGAAAAAAATCAAGAAGCAAGGTATGAGTTTTCATTATTTATCTTATACTAATTAGCTGTGAAATAACCAGTCTTTACTTACCTCTGAGAATTTACAGATGTATTGTAAATTACAATTTGGCAACACAGAAAAATGAACTTAATTGTTTTCAATGGAAAACCGTGATATATTATGGCATTATCAATTTTATCTGTAGAATTATAGGTCTGCTGGCATTTCAATTATAAAACACCTATTTTCAGGGGTAAATTGTTTCAGAAAAAAAAAAATTAATCAGATCAAGCTCAAACCTTATTTTAAATCTCAAATCCACAGGAGTTTTTGCTTTTTTGTTGTTGTTGGTGGTGGTGGTGGGAGGTGTCTTTTTTTTTTGTTTTATTTTTAAGTTTGAAGAAATTCCTTTATCTTTCACCTGGATCTTCACTCCTAATAGGCACCTTGCCCTTGTTAAAGTCAGTCTTTGATTTTTTTTAGCCATATCTCACAGATTGCTACTGAGACTAAGTCACACAAATTCAGTTTCTTCCCAGAAGAATGAAGAAGCTAAGGCAAAGTTCAGAAAAAAAAGTGACAGACTGAAAACCTTTCTCTTAGTGGATTATTTCAAACTGGCTGCCTGGAGAAGATGCATTTTAGATAATGCTGGTGAAGTTTCTTAAGGCAATCAAGGAATTCATATGGGAGAGATACATAAGGATTGAATCGTGAAGAATATGCTGGGGTTAACCTCCTGCTGAGGTTATTGGTTGCCCCTGTGGGCTCTCCAGGATGCACCCCTTGAAACTTAGCATTTGGTCCTAATATCCTCAGAAATTCAGTTCTATCATCTCATACTCTCTTTGTCAATTGAGCATGGAACTCCAGAATGCTGCAAATGATGTTGTAATTTTCTGAGCCAGATACAGTATTAATAATTTTATGTTTAGTAAATACTGATGGCCTCTCCTTCCATTTATGTGTCTCAGTTTTTAAATCCATAATCATGTTGCAAGGGCTTTCTCAGGTTAAGTGCTATGTCAAAAAACATGTTTCATTTTGCCTGAAATTTGATGCTGCATAATTTCACCTCTTATCCCTAGTTGTTCTCCTTTCACCTTTAGTCACAAATTACATAGAGGTGAAGAACCACTATGTTTGCCTTATTCTTTTTGTGAAGGTTCTATGTGTTACGTTTGGTTACATACCTCACTACAGACAGATAATGTGAAATAAATCTGTATTAGTAGTTTATTATGTTATTGAATTTACAGTGGTTACACTAGCATGTGTTATTGTTCTACATTTTCACTCTTTGTTTTAACAAGCCTCCTACGAATATCCATTATTCATAATTTCATTTGGAAGACTAAATTTGATACTGTGAGGTTATTTGATTATCCGCCTTGTGTCTTTATATTTTCTCCATTATAGTTATTCCAAAATAAGCTGTACTCAGGCCTTTCAGGCCCATTTGCACCATTATAAACATATGCTTAGGTGTGTGTTCCATAACACAGTTTTTCAGACCTTTGGTTTATTGCTTGCATTAAAGCAAAAATATATGCCCATGGCAAACTGGGACACCTTCTTTGTCTTCATTTTGTTGTTTGCACAAATCAAACTCCTTTAGGGACATTCTCCTCCATACAATGGAGAGTAAAAATGCCTGAGCAAGCTAAACAAGGTCCATAATAGGATGCAGAATAGCAGTATCTTTATGGAAAGGAAATTTCCATGATCTGGAAATAATTTGATACAAGATCCCCTGTCTTTTATGTCCTACTTCGTTTTGTCTAGAAAAACTTGTTTTTCTGCTAGATGCTGTATGATGCAGTTGTACCTCCCTCAATCTGTATCAACCTAAGTCTTTCTGCGCTATATTCCATTGCACTGTAAAGATAAGTCTTTACTGATAACATATAAATAGTTTTTATAGTTCCTGGATATTTTAATTACCTTTCTGTACCATTTTGATTCTATTCTAATTCCACATAGGGAACTTTGTATGGAGGTACCTTGAAAAATTGTTCTACAGACTTGGTCATCCCTAGTAATCCTCTTCTGATACCACAGGATTACGCTTCCTATTTTGATGTCTTCAGTTCTATTTAGGCCTCAGAATATCATTGTTTAATACTTTCTGGAAAAAATTTCATAAGGTCCATTTCATATGATCCACACCTTTTAACATTTCTTAAATTTGAGGAGATAACAAGTAAAAGTGAAGAGTCAATCATGGAACTGGGACAAAAAATAATGAGAAACAGTCAGAAAAAGATACTGAAGAAAACCCAAAAGAATTCATATTCTTTAAGGCAAGTTCCAAAAAAACCATAGGCTAATATTCCTCTGCTTAAAGAGGGATATCCTTTGAAAACATGATTTTTTCCATCCGTCACTGGTTACAGATTCATAGTTGGGCCAGAATCAGGTTTAATTTGCATTATAGGATCTCTCTGGGGAAAAAAATGTAAAAATTTCCAAACTCTCTTCTTTGGTCTATGTAGCTAAAATGTGATACTTAACACTATTAAAGCTCTTTGCATCTTCAAAGTACTTCAAAATGCTTAGCTCTATGGCATCAAAAAATATTAGTTCCATTTTACAGATAGGCTAGAAAAGTTGGCAAGCCTGCAGAGCAAGCCATTCCCAGAGCTGGCAACAAATCCCAGCAGTCACAGCTGTCACTCCCAGGCTTAGATCACTCTGCCTCTTTTCAGTGTTTAAATAACATGATAGGCCTTTACCATTCCTGAATAATTCTGCTTGTCACTACATAATTTGTCTTGTGGGACCAGGGAAAAAAGAGAAGAGAACAGTAAAGAAGAAGAAAGTGAAGGTGGTTTCATAGTCCCATCATTCAGCAATAAGCTGTTTTTAGAGCTACTGCCAAGGGGAACACAGAGGCATGGGTTAATCTCGCTGGGAATGACTACAGCATATACCTATTAATACAATATACCTATTTCTACAGCATATACCTATTTATTTCAATTAGTTATAGGTTCTTAGGAACTGGAGAGGAAAAACCCATTCTATATTAAATGTTGTACCTGAGAGTTAGGTTGCATCTAATAAAGATACATTTGTAGCTTTTAAACACACTTCAGAGAAATTTTGTCAAGCTGTCAGTGTTAGCCCAACTGATTTTTTTAGTAAATTCAATGTGAGCTTCATCACTGGCTACAGAGGTAAAAAACATCAGCTGAACTTGAATAGTTTTTCCTGCAACTGACTGGCACACCTTGATTGTTTATACAAATGTCACTAATATGGTGATTACAATTTTAGAGTGCTTTTTGGCTTTTATTATTACCAAAGAACTCAGTTTAACAACTCATTGTAAGACCTCTAACTTTTGTTCTAAGAAAGAAATGAAAAATAGGGGTATTTTTAATATTTAATTCCTTACAATACTTGCTGACATTTACTTGTCTTTACTCTTACATAGAGCTAGGGGTCCTGCATATGGAAATGGCTTCATGAAAATAAAAATATGGTAACATATGATATTTGAAAAATAAAATAACTTTACAAAAACCCCAAACCAACCCTGCTTAATTAGAACCAGAGTAGCAGAAACAAAGGCTTCTTTTACTATGAAGTGAAATATATTCAAATGAAATCTTCAGAGATGTGAAATTTTTATGTTTCACATTGAATGAAATTTACGCTTTTTTACGCATAAATATGTGCACGTAGAAGACTTTCTAACTTCTTGAATACACTATGTACAGGGATGCATGGGATGGACTGAAGGTGCTTGCTCTGAAGAAGAGTTGACTGTAACTGTAATCATTATATGATGCCTAATATACACAAAATCTCTAACATACACGGACACACATATACATATTACTTTATGAAAAAATCAAATATAACTACATAAACTATCAAAATTCCTAAAGGGAGTGTATAACTTTAGAAAATACAACATAATGAGAATTTAAAAAAGAAAACAATATAGGGCAATGGGGAATAAAAGAAATAAAAAAAATCACTCAAGCTAATGTCCTTTAGGAATTAAAGGCAGTGGAAGAAAGGAAAGCAGGCAACATGGTAACTTCACAACTTGAATATTTTAAAGTGTTGAATTGACAAACCACAAATATTAATTCTGGATAAGACACTAACATTTATATGATTATTTCTGGATAGGACAATAGCATTTACGTGATTATTTGAAAGAAGCCCTATAAGAATTTACAGGATTAATTGAATGCAAAGAAACGTATCAGGTTTCAGAGACGTTGAGAACAGTTTGCAGAAATGTCTTTAAGATTCCTAGGAACTCAACTGTTTTTTAAGACTTTTGCATTCTGAACAATCTTTTAACATTGGCAACTTGGCATTTATTTTTTTATGTTATTGAGAAACTCAGGAAAATCACATAAATTAATTTAAAAATAGCATTTTTATTCAACATAACTAAATGTCTTTATCAATGTAGTTGTTCGATCTTATAAAAATTTCTCCCTCTCTTCTTCTGATAAAATATTAAACCTGATTGCTTTCGAAGAAAGTTACTGCAGTATAGTAATTGAGATTGTTTATAAACATTTAGAGTTCCTAAGCGTAACATTATCCTCTATAATAATTTTTTTATTAAGCTGGCAGAAGACAATGGGTTTTGATTAGATGGTACTGTCTCATTAATATGTATGGTTCTGTTTCTCCATTTTGTTTCCACTTATGCCTGTACATTGAGAGTGAGGGGACAATTTATTTTTTCATTATTATTGGTTCTGCATGATTTTACATAATTGCAGTCATTCTTAGACTTCTTCCAATGTTCTGAGCTCTGATTACCAATGACCTATTTACTCCTGTCAGTGTCATCAACAGTCACCTGAAATCAACCACTCCCAGCTTAATTTAACATATTTTAGTTATGATACTAGAAGAAACTATGTTACTTGTACACTAAACCCAATGCTAACCCTTGGCTTCTCAGCAAGGCAAGATTAAACTTAATTTTGGGGCTGGCTGCCACAAGCAGGTGGACAAATGAGGGTTCCCATGAGAAGGAGAGGATCTGGAATAGTAAGGCAGGGAAATATGAAGTTACTGTTCCCACCTAGATAAACAGAGTTGGATGAACGAAGAACAAAGATGGAAGGCTGACTTAAGTGGGGGTAGCTGTTCTGACTCCATCAGTGATGGTTTCTCCAGACACTACAATATCGCTCTCAGCAGCAGCAGCTCTGATTTTGCAGGGATTTAATGCAGGCAGCATCCTTACAGCCGTATGCAGCACTCTTGTTCTGGGCAGCTACATGGTTTGGTAACACCATAACTGAATCCCTCCCTGGTCTATCCTCAAATGAAGGACTTACAGTAGTATTCACGTAATTGCCTTCCCAGGGTTTGATACTAATGCTTTCATGTGTTTGTCATTTATTTTTTTGTTTGGTTGGTTAGTTGGTTTTAAATCAACAAAAACCTGTTCTTTGAGCTTGATTGTTCACAGAAATTTCCCCTTAGTCTGTCCTGGCTGGAGCTCTTTCTGGGCACCTCTTCCATTCCTTTTGTGTTATAGAGTGAAGACAAATGGACACACCTACCACTAGGACTTGGTAATTTTTTCTAGACACCCCATCAACCCCATAGTAGAATGACAATACAGAAGAACTTTATGTGTCTGTGTATAATACTGCAGAACCCCTAAAAGAGATGAAGCATCTGCATTGAAAAAGGAATTTAAAAAACAATTTCTGAGAACTAGATCTTTAAAATTATTTAATTTCAGCTACCAGTTTAGGCATGCAAATAATAACAACATAAAAAAAGTATGTGAGTCTCATCACCATAATTATAAGTAAGTGGACTAGTGGTGTGGAACCCCTTTCCTACTGCAAAAAGATAAATTCCTGACACTTTTGTGTTTCCTGTCTTTCTAGGGAACCCTTCTGCAAAGCAGGGATAGCTTTGTTTGAAATGGCTCAGTTATACCTATTATAGTGACCAGGATGATCAAGAAGGTCCTTTGGGTAGGACTGCCTGGTTTGTTAAAAAAAAAAAAAAAAAAAGAAAAAAATTACAGTGGTCCACAGAATATTGCTGCCATTCTGTAATGCCAGAGAGGACCTTTTTTTAAGGGATCTGTGATTTGCAAGTTGGTTACTTTGACTTTACTCTGAAAAAGCCCTTAAAACAATTCCACAGCAAAGTTAGGTTGAGGAAAACAAATGCCCGCTGGTATGTACTGTAGTGGGCAGTGCTGGGCTATGCTGAAGGACTGAAAAGACAACTTTACAGATCTTTTTAAAGTTCCAGTGTTTATTTCTCTAACCCCATCTGGAAACAAAAGAAAATAAACTCAGGCAATAGCATCTGTTGCTCCTGCTGCTTTGAATTAAGCTAACTTAGTTTAATCATTTCACAAAAAATCAAATACTATTGCTCTACCTTTCCAGATGTTATCCTGGCTCATAGATCGACAGTTCAGGTTGGCCCACCGACTCTTCTGATAAACTATTCAAATCCTGTTATTTACTATGAACTATGGACAACTTTTAATTTCCCTTCTGGTAGAAAGAAATATATAACCTGCTTTAACTGCACTATTATTTTTCTTAAAAAAAGGTTTGTACCGGCCCTCTCTTCCTGTCTTACACTGGATGCACTCACATGAAAAATAGTGCTCTGCGCATGCAGTATGTGGGAGGTGGTTGTCTGGGGATTTTAACAGAGCAGAAGAATTCCAAGGCTTTGGAGGACGCTATGGGATGTTTTTTCTTGATAAGAGCCGGGAAGAATGGAAGACATTTCAAACTGACTTTGATTTTGGGGAGTACTGTGTGCTGTGTTCTGTCTGTATTATGCCTGAGCATGCCACTCATCCATAAACCAGTCCAAACCTTGTTGAACTCCAGGGCAATAGATAACCTCCTGCATTCCCAAACCATACAGCAGAAACTCACGTGAGAAACAAAGAAATCAGTTCCACAGCAGAAAAATGGTAAATGCATAACTTTCCTCTGCCAGAAAGTGAAGTATCTAGTTTAAACTCTAAATAACTGCTTGTGAATCTGACTTAACATGAATGATAGAGTGGTAGAGAATTTGGTTATTTGGACTGATTCACTACACTACTTTTACAGTAAAAAATCACTGTGTTTATACATGATCATCGGGCATGGCTTTACTAGGAAAATGGGTAGAAGCAGTGGTAAAGGCAATCCCTTTTTTAGTAGATGTAGTTGCTCTGCCCAAGCTTCTCCTCATGTACCGCAGAGGAACAAGCCTCCCTCCATTGTAACATGCCTTATCGGGAAGTAAATTGCGTCTATATTCTTTGAGTACTTTGATATTGTTTGATTGTAAACTGTATTTTTAAAATCTTAGATTAGATAAAGGCACAGAGAATAAATGCCTAGTTAGAGAGCTGTAATATGCATACCTGTATGCTAGAAAATACTACATGGAACTAGAAAAATGTAATAACGTGCATCTCTTAGGCTTTTCAAAAAGCATGCTAGATACAGTTTGAAGCCCTTCAGTTGTTATTTTCTTCATAATTCCATCGCTAAGCATGTAAAGAGATTGCACCTTTACCTCCAATTTCAAGAACTTAACAGAATGTTTTGTTATATGAGAGCAAAGTTTATAAAGTTGAAAGTTAGAAACACAGCTGCTACATCTGCCCATTTTCAGAAGACAAGCAAATTAAATTCTATAAAGCTAAAACAGCATTCTCTTTCTTGTTATATGTGTATTGTAGCAAACTGTTTTTATTAAACAGTTGAAAACCTTCTTGTGCTGCTATCTAAACACTGCTTATTATTCTTTTGGCATTCCATCCTCCTATCAATAAAAAATATATGCCTTTCTCAACACCTCCTGCTCAATCTGGTTTTGCTTAGTAATTCTTCTAGAAACTATTTGTAAAACAGCTTTCTGTTTCAGACGTCGCAGCAGCAAAATACATTCAAAAGAGAAAAAGAAATCTAAAAAATACTGTGTCAAGGCACCAATTCTTTTTTTAACAAGTTCAAAAATCAAAGGACTAGAAAGTTCTTTTGTAAATGAGCATTTAAATAAAACCATCTCATTAAAGTCTCTGAACTTTTCACTTAATTGTATTTAATCTTACCTCTTCTTCAGGTTTTACAGTGTGCCCTATTGTAAAAAAAATATTTTTATATGTATATATATAAATCAGTATTTTATTCTTCCAGTAGTTGAAATAGCTGAAGTTAAGAACAGGTAATGCATTAGCACTATATAGGAGTTAAAAGTCAAGAGAGAGTTTGAAGGAAAGGCCTATGCAGAACCTTAATGAAGCTGGTACAAGTCCTTTGGACTTTGTCATGCTTTAAACCAGCTCAGTAGGTCCTTACCAGAAGAGCACTTACACACAGCTGCAGTTTGGAGTACATAAGTAATTTTACTGCATTCAGTGAGATTATTCTCATTCTCAGTTGATCTGAGAGGCTTATGTCAAAATGCCTTTTTCTCAATAGACTGATTTTGTATGTAGAAATTCTTCTAGGTCCAATGAGACTCAGACCTTTTCTGGGAGGAAAGAACAGAGCCTAAATGTGTTTGTTTCACCTCACTTTGTTATGTCGTGAGACCTTGTGTTGTAAACGTATTGCAGAGAGAAATTATTTTCTTTCAAACCTGTCTACAGCAACCTTGAACCCTTTTTAAATGTTAATTTCCATTTTAGTGCTTCCTATAATTTTCATCTATCTATTTCAAAACATTAGAAAGCAGTAATAAACAGAAGGTCTGAAGACACAACTATTTGCTATTTCCTTCTCATTTATGTAGATTTATCTCCTTTTAACTTTTTTTTTCCCCCCTCTCATTTGATATCTCCTATGGAACCAATACCACATCACAAAAGTGAATGGGGGTAGCACTGATTGCAGTAAGTGAATCATTACTGTCCATCCATCCATTACTCTTATATCCCTAGGGCACGGGCCAGATAATTTTCCCTGCCCATTGTTTGCCATCCAGTTTAATGGCAATACATTAAAAGGCAATGGATGAACATACTAATAACTAATGATAAGAGGCACAAGTATGACATGCTTTATGGGTAAAGGATAAATATATGACAGAAAATGGCTATCTTACCTCTTTAAATGGATCTTGAACTTCTCAGACGTGGCTTTAAGGACACTTGCAGCTTTCAGCTAACTACATCAAGAGCATTGGTATTTTTTTTAGGAAGAGGACTTCAAGTGTAAATTAAATCACTGAGTTAGATGGATTAGAATCCACCCTATGATAATTGTATGGGCATTACTTTAAAAAGCCTTGATAGGCTGTGCATATAATGGCATTTTTGACACCGAATATAAGACTGTTCAAACCAGATCAAAGATCACTTTGGCTCAATTGTTATACTAGCTAGTAAAGGACATGAAAATCAATAAGAACATCCATGGTCACACTGAAAATTTTCTGAGCACCAAACAAAGCCATTCTTATGATCTAAAAATCTAACAAAATTATTTGCATTGTAAAAGAACCCATTCCCAACTATTAATAGTAATTATTAAATGCAAATTATTTTATATTGGGATTTTTTTCTATATATTCATAACTTTATGTACATTAACGAACTCTGGGTTTGTAGTTTGGTTCCCTCCCACCTTCATTTTTTTTAAGTTTTCAGACTGCAGTTCCACATAACTGAGCATTAACTGCATTACTGCAGGTAACTCAGTACTGACAGCAAATGCTAACTTTTTACTGTTTAGCCCCTTCTTCAGTCCTGTAATGGACATGTTGTGCAGCAGAGACTTCTGTATATATCCCTATGTGACTTAACCAAGACAAATGGTAATATATTCCTACCTTCTGTTTTCTTTCTTTCAGTTAGTTATTTAAACATGTGAAGAACTTCCATTTTGTCAGTCTTAGTTTCTTTACCTAGAACCTATTTGAATGATGGCACCAAATGAATAGATCAATCAATAAGTTAAAGAACAAGCACTTCAGAAAAAAGCTTGAGACTGGAGAGATGAATGGATAGAAAGCTCATGAAGTTCATAAGGAAAAATGTAATGTCCTTCATCTGGGATGAAATAACTCCATGCACAAGTATGGCCTGGGAGCCAGCTTGAGCCTCAGGGAAATGGTAGAGTTGTGGGGTTTGCAGTAAAGGAAAAGGGTTTCTGGAAGACAATAACTTGAACACAAGTCAGCAGTATGTCTTGGGGTTGATGGTGGGGTGGGTTACATTACTAAAAACATCACCAATAGGTTGTGGGAAGTGGTCACTTCCCTCTGTTTGGCACTTGTGAGACCACAAGTGGGTTATTGTATCCAGGTCTGGGCTGCCCAGTACAAGGTAGATGCTGACAAAGCAGACTGAGTCCAGAGGAGAGTCACCATAGCGACTGGAGGCTGGAGCACATGACACACGAGTCTGAGAGCTGGGTTTGTTCAGCCTTAAGAAGAAAGGGCTAAGGGGGATCTAGTTGCCGTGCACAGCTCCCGAATAAGTGCTCATAAGGTCATTTGGCAAATGCACACAGTGAAAAGCCAAGGGGCTGGTGGACACAAGGTGCAGCAAGATAAATTCCAAATGGATTTAAAAAAAAAAAACTCCTCAGTGAGGGTGGTTAACCATTGGAAAAGGTTACTCAGAGACGTTTTTTTGAGTATGTTTCATTATCACATGTTCTTTAATATTTCAGTTGCTCTGAATTCTATGCAAACCTCTGATTCAGTAGGTGATATTCACACTTATTAAAATTTAGATAGAACAGAGTTTTTAACTTCCAGACAGCAATCCAGAGTGCTTTTCCACATTAACCAACTAAAGACACACTGATAGGTAGCTTAGAGACCTCCACATTCTGTAATTGTGTCATTCAAGTTAACTCAATCCTGTTTAAAATGTGGTTGGTAAAAATATTTTTATCATTTAATATTTAAAAAGCTTTTGCTAATTAGTTTGCCTTTGTAAAATCTGGATGACGACCTTTTGAATTTCCAGGGCATGAAGTTGCAGTTGTGCAAACTGGGCTTCCCATTACCACCTGTGCTATTTCCCACTGCTTGAACAGGTGTTGGGTACTGTGTAACTCGTCACTGCTTTGGAATGGATGATTTTGTTTTGGGATACTTCTGGCAAGCTGAACCTCTCTAGTTGTGGTTTTATGCACATAAGAATAGAAGAATGGACTGGAAGCCATAGCCATCACTGAATAATGAATGCTAGGGAAGAAAACTGACTTTCAATATTGACAATCAGCTGATAAAGAATTCGCTAGAGAGAACAGAAGAATCTCATTTTGTTATCATTCTCTTGAATGGTGTGAAAAGAAGGAATATTATCATCAACGAACACACCAAATCATGAACTAACGCTGAACGAATTTGTCAGTTACAACTGCACAAGTTTGTAGCTATCTTCATTTACAGTTTATCAGACGACAAGTTTATCGGTATCTTAGAGTTCCAATTCCTGATAACACTTGTGATAAGTCTCTTTTTTAAAAAAATAAATTAAAAATCTATCCTGATGCTTGAAAAACAGTAAGTTGGGGTTTTTTTAGTTCATTAAAATCATTTTATGTACTCAGTTAGGAGCATACGTTTTGTTCAGAGAGAAACTGTCAGCTATGTTCTTTCAAGTACAGATCAGCAAATTGTATCTTGCTTTATTCTAATTATTACATTGTTTATACAGAGATAGCAGCATATAGTGTTACTTATTAATGAGAACTATTAGTAACGATGTTGCTTTCTTTGCCTTTGTCTTTAACAAAATTGAGTTTTGGGCAAACTTTTTTAATAGGGCTGGTCAAGATTTTTCCATGGAAATTAATTTTGAAAAGTATTAGATTCTCATCTAACCCCAACATGTGTGCTCTTGTGCGAATTTCAGGTATTTTCTCTCGATATCTAAAATAGTGTGGCTGAAAATATTTCTGTTCTAAAGTCATGTAAAAGTGGATCATGGAAACTTGAGTCCTGAGCCATCGACTTGCTATTCTATTCTATGAAACCATAATCTCCAGGAGATTATTTCCCAGACAGCATATTTTGCAGGTGGTTATCATAATCTGGCTAGACATGAACCATGGAAGTTTTAATCTAACCAGTGAGACCAAACAACCTGTAGAGATGAGAACAATGTAAACTACCATTTCTCTAACACATGGTAGCCCCATTCCAGAAAAGTTTGATTTTATTTTGAGAGTTTTGTTGGGAACTTGAAACAGGAAAAAGAAACAGGGCTATAATTGTTATAGTTTTCTAGGGAAAGATACCTCTTTTGGCTTCCTTTATGTTCTAATGTATATTTTGTAGATAAGGTCACTCTCAAATTTGCATTAGTGACATTACTTCTTTCTTTGGAATTGCTTTATGTGAGATGATCAATGTCAGTCTTTTATGGTGAACAGTGCAGACCTTTAATGAAGGGCAGAAGTAATTGCAAATGGAATCTAGAGCTCAGAAGAATGTCTTGTATACTTACATAAAAACTGTATCCAGAAAAACAGATAATAAATAAAATTTATATGTACTGTATGTAGATCATGTGGTATAAATCACAATTACATGACAAGCAGTCTGGCATCTACGTAAGCTAACTCTGAAACATATAATTTATTCCAGTTGTAAATTTCGAGATGCTAGATACCCTGAGATATCCAGAACAAGGCTCTTTATTGGAACATAGATCTCATTTGCTATGTAAGCAGATGTTGCTATCTAAGATTCACCCAACCAAATCTTTGTTGTTGAATAGGGAGATTTATGATTTGAGTTTCACTGCATAACCAGGTGATGAGCCCTGTCCAGAAATTAAATATGAGAACTTTTCACAGACACAGGCCAGATGCTCTACAGAAGTTCATATGATGGAACAGAAAAAAACTGACCAGAATATTATTGCTGCAGTAATTCAACACCCACACTGTAATTGCTTGTGAGACCATAACCCACATGCTCTGTCCTGCAGCAGTATAATTTTTTAAATCTAAAGAAGGGGGAGAATAGCTCAGGAAAGGCAAAAATGAATCAGGCTGAAATTTATTATGTTTCAGTGCAAATCAACTACTTGATATTAGAAAAGTCACACTTCCATATGAGGGCATGTGGGGCTACCTCATATCAGTAACTATTCTTGGCTGCATAGGTTGCTCTGGAAACTTTAATGCCCATGCAAAATCTGTGTTTTGGAGATTTAAATGGAGCTTGTTCTGTGGCTGAATTCCAAAGTCTTCAAACAAAAACTGTAGTAGCTTGAAGTGCGGACAAGAAAACATTCTTTCTTGCTTCTGCTAATGATCAAACATGGCTAAATTGTGATTGTTAACTATTGTGTCACTCCATGAAAACCACTGGGAGAAATTCTGCACAGATCTGCTGAGTGGATGGTAATTTGCCCTTTAATGCTCATAGTACATTAGCTTCTTCTATAGTGTGTTTTGCTATCTTGCTTCTAGAGAAATAGCAGGACTGCCTATTCCATTTCAAAGCAGCTTCCATATGAGTCAGAGGACAACCTTACAAAAGAGGTGTAAAGTCTATTCATAACTAGTGTCTTGGGGCAGCAGCTAATTTCTATACAATTATCTATGAAGGATCAATGTGTACTTTATGCTACGCTGCAGTTTTCTATGTTTTGTACATCATGGAAGGAAGATGGGAGCTAATTTTTTACACTCTCACTTATTTCTCCATAATGACACAGCTTAATTCATATATTGAAGATATTAAATGGAAAAAATCTAGAAGGAATTACGTTTGAAAAGGATGTGCACAATATGCTTAGAAAAAAATTAAAATAGCTTCTCTCCACAGGACTTGTTAACCATAACAGGCAACAAGGTAAGACCTTTTTTTTTTTTCATGCTGAGGTTGGTGAAATTTTGCTGGCAGCCTGCGTGTCCTTCAACTGCTATCACTGAGCAGTTGTTGACTTTCCAATTTACAGGTCTGTTAAGAATTCATGACGAAGTTAAATTATACATGAAAATTAGATTTTTTTTCCCTCCAGATTCTGTTTGTTGGGATGTGGTTTTATATTTTGTAATTGCTAATAATCTGTCATAAAGAAACATTTTTGTTTCCCCTAGCCGTCCCTCTTTACCTTATATTTTGATTTCTCTACACCAAATTGTTGTTTCAATATGAAACAAAACGTGGATTTACTATGGAGGGGGAAATACTGATTTTCTTCTGGAGCTACTTATTAGTTTTAAGGCAGAGAAAACTGAAGAGTTAAAAAATTGTCTTCTATCAGTTTTTATTGTCCAGGGTTAATTATATAATTAAAATTTAGTATACAGTTCATTAGAACTATAAGGTCAAATTATTATCTTCACTCCTGCCCCCAAATTTCAGATTTTTCTTACACAAAATTCATAACACTTATTTTTCATGTCAAAAATCTTGCTATCACAGCATTAACTGTTACCAAAATATTCTTCATAAAATTGTTTTCACATGAAGATGTAGGTTTTTGACTACAGAAAATAATAGAACTAGGGTACAACTCTTGACATTAGATAGTGCTACACTAGCATGAATTTATTTCATCACACAGCACAGTGAAATTTTGGAACATGAATAAACTGTAAGGAACAAATAAATATGATTCAATCACAATTGGTGAGTAAGCTAAAATACTTGCTGAAGGAGAAGCACTGACATCAGTAACCAGGAAGGTATCATTTTGTGGAAGCAATATCTGGAAGGTTGAATACCATGATTACAGTCCTGTATGGTTTTAATTGTTCTTGCTGCTGTTTTGTTGAGTCTTTTATCATAGGATGGGTAGCCTGGGATACTCCAGAGTGGATGAATCCTCCATTAACTTTCCAAGGCAGATTCCATAAAATAAGTTTTAAGCTTGTGTTGGAGGAAGTTATAATATACAAAATACTACTACTTTGGGAAGAAGTACTGGATCTGATGTTCCAGTGTCAATTCTGGTTAACTTACTGTAATTCAGGAGTCCTCTGGGTGCTCATATCCAGAATTGCAAGGGAACTGTGTTCCTCTTCGTATCCTATAAAAATAATCTGTGAAAAAAAAGAGCCATAGTAAGTCTCAAGTGATAATATTCTTGAAAGGTCTATTACTGACAAGGGAATCTAGAAAAGTTTAGGAGCTCTAAATATGTTATTTTTAGCAAAATTCTACTAACTCTACTATACAATCTCTTCCAATACCTAGGAGAACTGTATAATTATACAGCAGGTACATAAAATACATTTGACATTTGATTGTGAATGAATGTCAAATTACTGTGCTTTAAAACAGAAAAATTGACTGAGTTGCATCTGGAAAAGCTAAAAAGGGCTGGAAAATAGATTTATGTAAGGACAAAAAAAAAGGTGTTTAATTCCATCCTTCTCATTGTCATTGTCTGAGTAGCAGTTACATGGCAGATAACATGTGTAATGTAGCAAGAACAATGAAGAAAGCAATTACTTACTGGTTTACTGGTGTCCTAGCTGAAGTGCATGATTTATATGTGTTGGTACAAATATATATACCAAAATATATAGTAGCATGGGACAAAGAAGAATACCTTGTGATGTGCAGTTGTTTCTTCTTCCTCTTTGAGTATGAGAACGACAGCTGTACATAATCAAATTCTGTCAATAAACTATCAGCCTTCAGAGACCCTTTATAAACTTGCACTATGTGATTCCCTTGACCTATGGAAAGAAATCTCACCAGCTTTAGTGAGAATTTCACATGGTAAATCAGGGCAACATTGGCACATATTCCATAGGAAAGTATAGACAATACCAAGTATAGCGAGAAAGAAAGTCCTATGGGGAAAAACAGAGTGAAATAAGAATATACAGACAGCCACAGGAGTGGTATGTTGAAGCAAGAATACTCGTACGAAGTAGTGTATAGATGATGCTGAGCTTTTGCATGTCTCCAGCACCTGCTTGACACTGGATTTCACTTCCACTCAATTGTGTCTCTGTAGTTAAAAAAAAATAAAAATCAGCATCAACAGGAGGTAGTCCTCTCAGCAATCTTAATGAAAGTAAAGGACATGATTTTTTTCAATTGCAGTTGTAGGTATCTGGGTTCTTAGGGTGATCTCTTTACATTTCTATTATTATGTTTTATTCCGATTATTTTTTTAAGCTACAGGAGAAAAGGTACTGAGAGCTCTGTGAATCTCTGGTTTTAGGTAAATTGTTCTAAGACAGGGGACAAGTTTTGATACATAAATTGTAACTTAATTTTTGCTCTTCTTAAGAGACAAAGCCTTTGGGCTGTTGTATGTGGTTATGAATGGTCATCTTATGAGTGATCATCATATATGTGGGTCAGCTGTATCCTAGCTGAAAGAGATTCTATTTCATCAATGTACACATCTATGCAAAAATGTGTATCTGATATAGTTTTTGTCACTGCTGCTTTTTGTTTCTTTGTTTGTTAGATTTTGTGTGTTTCTCTTGAAATTATGTGGTTATTTTCAGCTGGGGCATAAATTTCAAAAGTTTGGAACACCAAGGGTTAAATTGTGAATGTTTTCTAAAGAAAAGAAAAAAAAAAAAAAGTCAGTGCTTGTAAAGGAATTCAGATCTGTCTTTCTCTTTTCATTTGCAAAATGTTTCCATGCTTAAGAACTTAAATGAAAGCAGTGAAAAAATCTTAATTCGAGCACACAGATGCTGTTTCTATACAATATTTTCTTTCTGTCCACACAAGTCAGCAAATGCAAAACCAATTTGCATGCAGACCTTTTTGTATTTGCCTGTATAAAGTCGTACATATGCAAAACGAGTGCTGATAAATAAACCTGTGGGTTGCTCTAGAACACAGTTAATGTAAAATTTCCACTTATAAAAGTCCTGGTGGCTTCTATCAGAAAAAAAAAAAGCTGAAAGCTGAGTCATATTGTCCCTCTCAAGAAATAAATACTTAGCAGAAATATCATTTAACCTCGTTGAAGGGAGGCCATATAATTAATTCCAGGGCCACATCTCAGTTTAACGCCGGGAAGTCAGCCCCAGCAGGGATCATGTTTACTCAAAATTCTCTGCTGGACGTGCCCAGTAATAAAGAAGCCCTGAAAGGTCCAGGGCACAGTCCCCATGCTCTGGGCCATGTGAGAATGGGATGCGCTTCAGCCGACGGCTGATTTACCCTCGCGCGGGGCTCCCTCGTCCTGCAGCTGCAGTCGCGTGGCAGTGAATCAGGCTGGGAATGTTGAGCATTAATAAAGCTGTCGTGTACTCTCTGCAGGTGACATAAAACCTTGGAAGATGCTCAGACGCTTCCTTTTTGCAAAACCTTGGTTTGCCGGTCGGCAGCCTGGCTGTGCGCTGGGGCAGGACCCTCTCTGCCCGCGCTGCGGGCACTGCTTCTCTCGGCCAGCTGTGGCCCCCTAGCCCTTCACCCTTCTCCCTTCTCCCTCCCTGTTATTCAGATCCACCTCACGGGCAGGATTTATTGCTTAGACGAGGGAGGGATTTCAACTGGGTTTTATTAACTGGAGGCAGTGCTCGGTTAAATATTATTACATGAGGTGATGCAGGGGACTAGTATCCGTCACAACCAAAGGGCAATGCAAATTCAGTGGGCACTGTAATATCAGCAATAATAATCAATGTTAAATTAAGATGTATTATCTAAGGAGCATCCATAAAGAAATGAGGAGTCCTGATATGTCACAGTCATTTTTATTAGAGCAGTACTGGAGCTGGGGAGGAAGGCTTGTTGCTATGAAGAAACTATGGTGAAATTCTGCTCAGCTTTTGCAGGAAAATACACTGTTAATTACACCGACATCTGCTGAAATGAGACAATATAGTTGCTCTCCTTGATGAAACCACTCCGTGTTTCTTATGAGACCAGATTTGAAATAAACTACATAAATAAAGTGGTAAAAACTCCTTTAGTACTTCCCTTCTTCCCTCCCCCATATATTTCCTGTGTAGTTATTTTCAATCTACAAATTCATTAAAGTACAACAAGCATATTATATCTTTGAAAGTTGTCTCTCTCCCACACTCTGCAATTGTTCAGAACATAAAGGCTGTGGAAGTGAGCAAAAGTATTTAACATAAAATTGTTTAAACTTATATGCGGAGATTACTACACACCAGAGCGGGCGAGGGCAACGGTGCCCTGTGCAGTATTACACACCATCACAGTTAAAACTCAGGGCTGCGGGGTGCGATTTTTTTTTTAATATAGGTTTTATATATTATATAATAAATATTACATACATGCATACATGCTTTTATTCATACACATATATTACACATACACATATATTATTATATTGCTTGGCCTGCCACTTGCTCTGGCCTCCTTTCTCTTGTGTTTTCAACATCACAATATAGCATGCTATACATTACAGAGTATTGCAAATCATCCTTGTTATACATAATATGTTATCCATGCTAAATTAGAAAACAGGAAGAAACAGAGGGCATCTGGTGCTTGACCTTTACTATAATCTCCTAATAATCTGTTTTATCTAGTCTGTTCTTGAATTCTAGTAGTAATGATGATTCAACCATTTCTCCCCTGACAAATTATTCCATTGTCTAACCTTTTTAGACATTTCTGCCTAATGTGTAGTTTTAATATTTAAGTTTTGAATCTCAGACCATTATTACAGCTATACTGGTAAATGTGAAAGCCATCTTCTATCAATTAACAACCATCTGGGAGAGATGAAATTCAGAAATGAAGCAAAGTGCTGTACAATAGTGAATGATGAAGGGAAAAATCCCAACAATCAAATGAAATGTGGTTTTTGCAAGTGCTTTCTGGCACAGAAAGGTGGTGACCTCTTCAACTTTTAAAAAACTGTTTCTTTTCTCCCTCAGTAATATGTGGATTTCATAATTGTCAGTTCTAAGTGTGTCAAAATCATTAGTCAGTTTCATGTCTGTTGTGTTGTTCTAAAAAGTAGCAAAGAAACAGATAAAAATTTGGAATTGTAGAAGTGGTTGCCTTCAGGGTTTTTTTCTAGTTTTTCTCCAGAACACAAACAATTTAAAAGATTACCACCAAAAAAAAAAAGAAAATATACTATTGTGTTATCAAAAAGTTAAGGGACTCAAGCATTAGAAATTCACAATAATGTTGTAAAAATGTTGGTAATTGAGGTATGGTGCTGGCAGATCCCAAATAATACTTTAGGTCTAGCCAAGCTTCAGCACACTACCTTAGAACTTAGTAAAATTCTGTTATAATGCATGCAAAGTTTACTTCTGATTCTCCTGACCAGCTGATATAGGATAATTTGGGTCTATCAGATTTTCTGTTTTGCATAATCCTCAGAGAAACTAATAATGGTAAATAATGAGCACTGGAAATCATTACAGCAGCGGTAACTTACTCTGCTCATCATGTGAGGAGTGTTGGGAATGCTGGCACATTGATATCACCATCAGCTTCAGGGGTGAAATAGTCTGCTCATTTCTTTAGGGACCAAGAAGAGTCTTAGATTTCATGGTTGGAGGAGATTGCTGCAGAGCTCTGTGCTGTCCTCAGAGAGCAGTTAGGGAGTCTTGTCTTCAACCTCCTTCTCTCCTTTGAGGAGCAGTGAAACACAAAAAACCTCACGTAATAGTACAACTGGTGTCTAGCCTTTACCTGTCTGCAGAGCTGAGTGGTTTCCCATATAACACGTGCTGCCAGGCAAAGTCTATCCTTAAAATTACCTAATAATTTAGCCCTCCACATACGAAGCTGGAGTTCAATGATTGTATTTCTACCCTGCACTTAAACCCAAACCCTACAAAAGAAAACACTAGAAGTGCAGACACGTCAAAGTAACACAGTGTTATTTTGTCCCTGAGTGGACAGAATAATAATAAAATAGAAGAAACTTCCATCTAGCAGGAACTTCATTTTTCATTACAAAAGTATTGTAATCCATTTCAGCTGTAAGGAAATCCTCCTCCAATTTCATGCTACAGTAGTGTCCATAACAAAAATAAATGTACGTTACCAACATAGATTAAATAGCTGCTGATTGAATATTACACCAAAGAGCGACTTCAGTAGATAGTTCTCACCTAAATTCTGACTTTTTTGCCTTCAATCAGTGTTGTGGGTTTGGTTTTTTTCCTTTTAGTATTATTACAAAAAGAAAAAGCTACAATAATCTTGAGCAGTCAAAATCACTACATATTGCAACAGTTGTGACCCATTACTTTACAGAAGGATATTCTGTTAATTTTTTAAATGTAATTTTAAATTTATTTTTAATTAATCATACAAAAAGACAAAGGAAATGTTTTATATATTTTAAATAATATGCACCTTTGAAGAGGTTAAATTCCTTCATGTCAGTGTATGCTGGTAATGTCTCTTAATCTGTGTCTTGCTGACATAACAGACCATAAAGGATTTTGGAAAGTAATCAGAGGAGTTACGAATCCAAATGCACTGGGAGGATTTACCAGCACAGTGGACCTTGACATTTCATTTCATGAATATAGCTCACTTTGCATGACCCACTCTTGTAACTCTTTCTCATCTTGGCCAATGAATAGTTCCACATACACATACTGCTACTGCCTATTTGCATATATGAATGAAAATTCAAATAATGTACAGATATTTAAATTTATTATTGAAATTGGTTTATATTCAACTCTTACTCCTCTTTAAAATACAATTTATTAGACTCCAGTCACTGTAGATATACTGAGAATACTGTTTCCTTATTTTTTTTTCTTACCAAATGAAAATTTCAATCTAAACTAATGTTTTAGGCAGTCTGAGAAACTCCCTAAGTCTAAATGAGCATCTTTCTTATACCGTTGAAGAATTTAAGCTTGTTTTCTAGTGAAATGGACTAAACTCCTATGCTAGAAATCAGTAAGAACTCTCTCTTTTTGAGGGCTGCTTATTTCCTCAGATAGTTGTTTCCAGTATCTTCAAGGAATTCACTTGCTTACATGTTGTTAAAAGCAAAGATTTATATGGATTCAAGGGAATCATATAAAAGCATTGGAGGGGAAAAAAAAAAAAAAAAAGAAAGAAAGAATGTTGTCACAGAGCACTTTGGGAAGAGTATCCTTAATAGCCAGGCTATATTATCAGCCAGTTGCTAGTTAGGACTACTGAAAGTAGCCTTACCTCAGTAATTGCTCCTTGCAAATAATTACTTCCTGTAGAGGTTCACAGCTTCAATATACTTCTTCCTGGAGGCACTGCTAGGAAAAACTCTTTCCCAGGGGGACTTGCAGTACCAAAAGTTAAAGACATTAAAAAAAAAAAAAAAAAATAACAATAGCTACATTGCATGGTGTTCCTAAAAGACAGCAAACAAATAAACTCTCTTCTGCCCAATTTAGGAGTGAGTAAAGTCTGTTTGCTCACACTTACCCCCAACTGTACTGCTGGGAGGAATGGAAAGCATTCATCTCATGCACATTCAGTTTTACCTTTACCCATCTTCTCACTTTTATCTACTGCCCTGCCGCTATCATTGCACAGGACAAGTATATATTGAAAACCTACTCACACATGTTGGAAAAACAATACTCTAATTTTCTTCCCATTTGGACAATTATGGTTTTACTCCTTTGAAAAGTAACTTATTTCATTTATATTTTTCTAGGTTGCTTTTTCCCTTTGAATTTTGTTTAGTGAGTAAGATGTGTTTCATTTTGCTTAATAAGTTTCCCTTTCAACAGCTCATCTTGATGTTGGATTTTATTTTATCATCTCATGCATACTCCCAATATCTCAGCTTCTGACAAAATAAATGTAATGCTCAGTGCAAGATGCAAAGATAAAACCTACTCTTTTTAATGGGAGAGTTGTCAACTTTTCAACAGGTATCTGTCTAGTACTCAAGACTATAGTGTCCTTTTATTTAAATGAGACACTGTTCTCATGTTGACAGTTGTTTTATTTTTGTCTTTTCCCATATCATGTTGCTACTTCTACATAAGTAAGGGTTCGCTTAGCCTTAGTTAGATTAGATTAAATTTACCGAGTCTTGCCTTTGCAGTATTTTGGCTGAAGAATATGTTACTCAGGACAGCATTGGCCTGTACTAATTTTAAAGCTAGAGTTCACCAATGCACATGCAGGTGCCTGCAGTGTAGATGTCAGGATCTGAGACATCTAAGCCTGGCCAGGGGAACTGTGTTTCTCGTCCCTGCAGCCTCCCTGCAAGACACTGCTGCCATGACAAAAATATGATGGCTCTCAAAACTGAGATACTATAGCAATTATACATACTGTTTTGGTAGTTCTTGTGATTATCATCCTGTGTTGCTCTCTGTTGCTTCAGAAACTATTACCCTCTGCACGTGCCTCTGCCTGCTCCCTCTCTCCTTAATGTTTCTTAATCCTGCTTATGTCTTACAGCTGCAATTCTGCCAGCTCCTCTGCCTGCCAGTGACCAGGCTGCCCATCCTTTCTGCTGCTCTTTGCAAATGCACCTTCCTTTTTTGGGTAATCCACACAGATAGTGAGGAAAACAAGAAGAGGAGGTTCTACCTTGCCGATCATGCAGGAGTGAAATGTTCCTCAGCTTTTCCGTTCTGTTTGCTTTACCCTTGTCAGAGCAGATTGCTATGCAGAGGGACACAGTCACATTTGAAGTGACAGATTTATGTCTATAATACCTAACAGAGAGTGTCAGGAACCAAACCTGGGCCTTGATTCCATATGGCATATATAGATAGCTTCCATCAGCTCAGCATAGAACAAGCCAATCTTATGGCAGGTCTGTCTTCAATGCAGCTGTTTGAAATGTGCAAAGAAAGAGCTAGGGGAAGACCTGACCCTTACACAGTGCCCAAGGTTCAGGCTCACTAGCTGGCCCTCTTTATTGACCCATAGTGTGCCAAACCATGCTCCCATGTTGCAAAATTCCCTCCAAAAGCCATCCAGGCGTGTGCTGAGTCTGATCCCACCGTTATCAATGCATACAGTATACACACGCTATGGACAGATGCAACATCAGGCTTATGTAGTAAATTCGCACAGGAACAGCAGAGAGCTTCTCTTGCATTATAAGCAGCCCTGGTTGATTGCTGAAGATCTGGGCAAAAGGAGAGGTGACCTTTCCTTTTCAGAGCTAAAAATCCTCAAAAGAAGTGTCCAGCAGCACAAAAATGGCAGATGTAGGTCTGTTCAGAATCTCTTTACTGCAGACAGGTTCAGGAGAGCTTTTGTCCCTCACTCTAGCAAGGGATCCTCATTTCGCTGTGAGGGGGCACCAGTGCTGCCAGAATATCATGGGCTAGTGCACCTTTGGTCATTCCAGTCCAGAAACACTTCCTTCTTACCAGTATAACATCTTGCCATGTGCAATAGTTTCTCTAGCCCCTTGGCTTCTTGTTGAAGGTAGTTAACTACTCCATTACATTTGCAGTGCTGATACTTCAAAAACATAGCCCATAGCTTTAGTACGTACCTATTTCAATAATAATCTTATGCATTTACCTTTGCGTAATTTCAGGTTGTTGTGTTGTTTGTTTGTTTTATTTTTTTTTTATTATTATTCAATTCCAAATTTCCTCAGGCCTAATAAATTTTGAAGAGTTCCAAAGTTTTAAACTGTGACTCACCATAGTTCATTACAAAATAAAAAGTGATAACACATTTGTCTCCAAGGGTTTATCATGATCCATAAACCACCCTGATAAATGTGAAAAGGATTGCATGAAAGTGTTAAGAGGTGCAAATGTGTTTAAATTGATTAAAATGTTAGATTCAAAAAAACTGCGAAAGGGAAAAACTTGATTGGCAGTTGACAAAGTGTGAAGAAGCAGAAGCACCAACATAATCTTCCTCCCTGCATAGTTTAACAGCTGACTTTTGGATAACATATCTATTATGCAATGAACTAAAAGTTAAATTATACAGAGTGGGATTAATTTCACCTAGCTCCAGATGTCCAAGTCTGAGATAGTTATCCTAGATTGTCTTCAAAAAGAATACGTGTTCTCAAACTACATTTCATTACCGTCTCAAATAGGCATGTAAAGCAGACCAGCCGATTTACCTTCAAGTTGCCTGAAAAAAAGAATCTTATTGGAGGAACCAGGCAAGAGATTATGTTTTTCCTACTGGCTGGAGTGCAAAATGAACCTCTAGGCAGAGCATCTAAAAAGAAGGCTGTAGAAATCTCTGCACCGAGGGGAGGAGAGAATGACTGATCCCAGGAACTGAGGAAAAATGACTATTAAGGATCACCACAGGAAACATAAAGATGGAAATATTTTAAGAAAAGTGACGTTCCAACTACAGGAGGAATGGAAGATTTTGAGCGAATGTGTTTTACATTTTTAAGTCTGCCCAGGGAAGTGATGACTCAATCCGAATTAATAGATGGGAAATGTGCTACTGACAGAAAGAACCTTGAGGCAGCAGATTGGCTGGACAATATGACCTTTGTCCTTTTATTTTTTCTTCTTGTTTGGCCACTGCTTATGGGATGTACATGTTTTCATTTGATCTGATTTTTTAAAAAGCTGTTCTTGAGCAGTGAGAAGAAACACTACTTGTTTCTCCTGTCTGGTCTGGGTTCAAGTGGAAGACCACAGGAGAGAGAGAAGACTATGCCAGCTTAAACAGTACATGAATATATTACCCTAGTTACACTATATTAATTTGCATTTAAATGTAACCTCACTTTGTTTATTCACAGTCCTTTTGATATTTTCATTTGCTTACTTTAAGAAAAAGATACAGGTGAATTCGCTTCGGAGTTCTAGCCAAAGCCTGTCATAAACTGGCTACCCTGGTTTTAAACTTTCTGGGTTAAGAAAAAAAAAAAAAAAAAAAGACAAAAAAAAAATCTGAAGCCTGAATATCATATTGGAAATGGACAATTCTGTACATTTATTTTTTTTTTAAATACTCTCCACTACTATATGGAAATTAGCACTAGAAACTACATACTCCTGTAATGTAGATACATACAATAATTTTACAGACTGACACTTGTGAGTACAGCTAGTTCTTTGTGCTTAAGTGCCTACAGGAGAACAGCAAAGTAGAACCTCAAGAATAATTTCTCCTGCTCTACATTAGTGTCATATCTATATAAATTCCAAAGTGGAACTTTTCAAAATACATAGTACTGGGAGTTCATTTGATTTATTTACAACTACCCTCTGCATGCTCCTAAATCTCTTCCTTTATGACTTAGTAGCAAAGCTTTCTTGTTTATGTCTGTACTGAGTATTATCTTGGTCTTCATTAAATCTCATCTCACTAAATTACTACATCCAAAGTGCCAGATCATCTAGATGCATCTTCACTTGTTTGTGCTTAAATACGCCACTTGCCAGAGGGGTAAGCTTGGAATAGTTTAGGACATAGTCAATTCTGGATGTGTTTATTAATTCAGCACTGAGACTTGACAGACCACACTTTTGTTGGGTCTTAGACCTCTTCAAATAAATATAAAATGTGAATTAGTTTAAAGAGAAAAAAAGAGGCATTTTCAGAAATGTTTATTGATATATCTCCTACAAAATCAGGAAGACTGTATGAAGGCTTCAAACTGTTAAGTGTAAAATCTTGCAAGTATTCTATAATTTTAGATAATATGCATATAAAGTATTAAAATCAGGAGTATTTTACATAAGTTATCATGTCTTTAAATACCTGGGTACACTGGTTTCTTTTTTGTATAAACCAATGCAATTTAAACAGAGGTAAATATAAACCCTCCTTCCCCCTCTTCTGTTTGTAAATACAAGGAAAGACATCTTATTAAAGGCAATTTTACTAGTATATTATGTATTTTAGGTGAGAGGGTAATATAGGTATCTTGCTTCTGATGGGAAGGGACATATTCTTACAAGTGATGGCAAGTAGAGATTTACATATATAACCTAGAGCAGAACTGGTAGAGACATTGTTCTAAGAAGAAGCTGCCTTGTTGTTCCATAGTATGTCCTCACTGTGAAATGGGAAGAGATGTCTATGAGTGTGGATGCTCAGGCTGCTAATGCAACGATGTGCATCACCGTGCCATGTGCGTTGCAAAATTCATTTCCAGCTTCAGCATAGATCCAGTAATACTAAGGCTTACCAGATGTGACACATGGAGTCAAGACTCAGTTTGACAGTGCAAGTGTGTGGTGTGTGTTAATGGCCGTGGTTTTGAGGGTTTTTTTGGGGCTGCTGTGCTATGTGTCAAACTAGCAGGTCTTTTGCCTAGCTTGGTACTTCTGGGTACAGAGCAACTACCAAAAATCTCTGAAAGGACATCAATTGCCATACTTCATTTTAGACACATGGCGTATATTACTTGAGTCTAAGACTTATCTTCACAGTTATGTACCACTTCTACACTTTTGTCCCTGGTGCCTGTTTTGAATAGCACCTACTACTGAACAACTATCATTTTCTTCTGTGACTGATAAATGATGTTTTTCTTTCTTTGGCAGTGTTCATGCATCTACTGTGGGCTAACAAAAGTATGGAAAAAGGTCAGTGAAATAATTTAGCAAACGTAATTGCAACCTTCTGAATTAAATATTTTATTCATAATCTCTAGAGTAATATAGAAACATGAAATTTTCTGCCAATACTTTAAATTTATATACATACATACATATATACCCACAAATGCTGAGTAATTGCAGTGCATAAACATGAATTAAATTTATATTTCATATAGGTATATGCTCTTTGAAAGTTTTTTTAGTCTGGGTTGTGTTGGGTTTTTTTGCTTTAATCAAGTTTTTACTTTACTTTCTCCCCATCTTTCAAACCTTTTTGTCTTTTTGGAAGCCCAAGATTAATTAGTTGATTCTCTCTTCTTTTCTTATTCCATCTACAGTTCAGAGGCACGTAAAACCACAAAGCAAGATAATAACCAATAAATAGAATAATTAATTCAATGCACTGAAACTAATTTAAATTTATATTTCTTAAAGATTCTCACTAGGGAACAGAGAACTTGGAGTTCTAGGGGCTGAAATGCTCCAGTTCTGGTTGTTTTGAATATATTGTGGTTAAAAACTGTTCCTGTAGAATTGCAACTTGCAACAGCTAAAATCAGAAGGGAAATTAATAACCAAAAACATTTAAAAATGAGCAAGAAGGAAAAAAAAATCTGAAAATTATTTCAATCACAACCAATCTTTTTTAGTCAAACTTATTTTGTTTACCCCAGAAGGTGCACCAAACTGAACTAAGAATCTAAATCTGTTGAACACATGGAGTCAGAAGCTGGACTATCTCATGCAGCTTTTCATTCAAAGGGATTAAGCATTTTGGATGGGCAGTAACAGAGATATTGACTTTTCAGCAAAGACAGCAGGGAGATACTAAAGGACATGGATTCTTTGTCTGTTGTTTTTGAAAAACATCGGAGACATTTTAGTTTTGTTAAATCTTATAGATTCACAGAATCACAGAATGGCTGAGGTTGGAAGGCATCTCTGGAGAATATCTAGTTCAACACTTTACGCAAAGCAGGATCAGCAAGAGTAAATTGCCCAGAACCATGATCAGCTAGGTTTTGAATGTGTCCAAGCATGGAGATCTCACAACTTCTCTGTGTGACCTTTTCCAATGTTTAATCACCTTTACAGTAGAAATTGTTTTTCTTATGTTTAAATGGAATTTCCTGTGTTTTTTTAAATTTGTGGCCATTATCTCTTGTCTTCTGTCTTGTTTAACACCACCCATCCCTCTCAGGTATTTATGCACATTGTTCCAGATTGAACAATCCCAGGTCTCTCATCTTCTCCTTATATGTCGGTGTCCTGTCCTTTACAGAATCACAGAATCATAGGGTTGGAAGGGACCTCTGGAGATCATCTAGTCCAACCCCCCTGCCAGAGCAGGGCCACCTTAGAGCAGGTTGCACAGGAACCCATCCAGGCGGGTTTGGAATGTCTCCAGAGACGGAGACTCCACCACCTCCCTGGACAGCCTGTGCCAGTGCTCTGCCAGCCTCAAGGTAAAGAAGTTCCTCCTCATGTTTAGGTGGAACTTCCTGTGCTTAAGTTTGTGCCCATTACCTCTTGCAGTTGCACTCTTGGTGACAGAAGTCATGAGCTCCCAGTCTTTGCATCCTGGGAGTGCCTATTTCCCAACTCAATAGATGCAGGTTCTGCTTGTCCCTCTATCAGTGCAGCTGAGCCTCAGACTCTCATGTCCTGCAGGGACCTGCAGGGTCTCAGAGAAGATCCAGTCAAACTCTTTCTCATCATCCCTGATGCTGTAGAGCCTGCTGACCTCTTCCCACAACTCCTTTACTTGGTGACACAGACCCTTGTTAGTGTCCACTTCCTGCAGGCAAAGAGCCCATCATCCCTGGCCCTGAGATCATTGAGAAAAAACAGGCTTACCTGCTGTGCTGGGCCTGCAGAGCTGCACCTGCCTTCAGGAGCTCCAAATGGGTTAGGGGGTTAGGTCTCTAATGTGCTGGAGTAGCGACTCCAGTGGGTGCTGAGGACTGGAGTACGGCGTCCACCAGCTCTGGGACCCCCAGCATGGGAAGTCATGGACCTGATGGAGCAGGTTCAGAGGAGGGCAACAAAAATGATCAGAGGGATGGAACACCTCCCATATGAAGACAGGCTGAGAGAGTTGGGGTTGTTCAGGCTGAAAAAGAGAAGGCACTGGAGAGACCTTATTGCAGCCTGTCAGTACTTAAAGGGCGCTTATAAGAAAGATGGGGACGAACTTTTTAGCAGGCCCTGTTGGGATAGGACAAGGAACAATGGTTTTAAAGTAAAAGAAGGTATATTTAGACTAGATATAGTGAAGAACTTTTTAACAATGAACGTGGTGAAGCACTGGAACAGATTGCTCAGAGAGGTGGTAGATGTGCCATGCCTGGAAATATCAAGGTCAGGATGGATGGGGCTCTGAGCAACCTGATCTAGTTGAAGGTGTCCCTGCTCATTGCAGAGGGAGTGGACTAGATGACCTCTAAAGGTCCCTTCTAACCCAAAGCGTTCTATGATTCTATGTTACACATTTGTATTCATGTCATAATGTTAGTGCTTTGAGATGATTGCAAGAAAACCCACTAGATACTACTTTTTTTTCTGCCCTTTATTTCATGAAATGGATTTAAATAAGCATACCCTTTAAGCACAAATCAAACAAATAAGCACCCTGTAAAGAACCTCACTTACATGCCAGCAAGGGAAAATCTTAATGGTTGGAATCACCAAAATTTCCTTTAATGTTGTCTGGTCAATTTCCAATTAAATCGCAGTACATTATAAATGTCACGGAAGTGACAGCATAAAAAGCAAATAAAAACTTCAAAATGAGGCTCCATATCTAATAATCAACTGTGACAAAAGTGCTACAATACAAAACTTCATAGTAATTATACCATTGCACATAACAAAGTAACTTGTGGAGCATAAAACTAACAAATATTGTATGTTGATAGTTCAAGCACAGTATGCTTTTAAAATGCTATCAAACAGTGGCAAGCTATGCCAGAAAGCACAGCCTCATCCAATAGCTTTATGCAAAATACAGACACTTCCCAAGTCTTAAATTCTGCTACAAAGCACTATAATGTGTTCCTAGGCTTCATATTATGTTGTAAAATGCAACAAAAAAGCCCTAACAAACAAGCAAAAAAATTTCCTTGTTTCCTGCTAGGTACTTCTGAGACATTTTTTAGAGCTTTTAAAATAATACCATTCCATGTGATTCCCTTTTTGGTTAAGCTCTTCAGCGTTCATGTGGGTCCTTTGTGTTTGTTCTTTGTTGACAAGAACACACTGCCAAATCAAGGCTTTTCCAGTTGTCTCTTCAACAATACTAGCATATTTTCGGTGCCCCTTGACACAGAAACCTAGTTAGTGTGCATAGCTGTTGTGTTTGTTGAAGTTAAAAAGTGAAATAAAGCAGGTTATTGTCTGGAAGAAAAACAATTTGGATCTGGATCTAGGAAAAAAAGGAAAGGTGGGTAAAGGGTGAGGGCTTCACCTCAAAATGAGTAATTGTCTTATGCTCTGCAGAATCCTGAAGGATTATTTTGACGATAGCTGTTTACTGTTCCTTTCAGTGCTGGGTTAATGTAGTAGAGTGCTTTCTTCAGACACGGAATTTGTCTTTAAGTCTCTTATTTACGCCATTTAGAATAAAAAATAAAATTTTAAAAAAAATCCCCACCACTACAGGAAAGGTGCTGTAATACAGACAGTTGTAATACAGACAGTTCTTTCCTTCTCTGAATATATTCATCTACATATGACAAACGTTGGTTGTGTAACATATAATTTTGCAACTGCAATATACTCACCTTTTAGTTGGGTCTGCTCTTTATGGCTTAAAAAGCTGTTACTCTATGTCTTATCAGAAGCAAATGTGGTACTGGAGTCAGATTACCGTGTTTAAAGCCATTTAGTGTTCTATGTAAACAGTCAGATCAACTATTATTGAATAGTTCAGGCACTGTAGGAGATTTCATGCAATGATTGACCAGTAAAATTGAGAATAAAAATGACAGTAAGACACCAAATTTCTACATTGAATTTCAGATTTCCAGCTAGTTTGACATTCCAGTTGGAGATTTCTAGTGAAAACTAATAAAACATTTTGTATTCATATCTGGTCTTGATGTGAAAACTAAAAAAGCTCAGGGCTTGGAGATCAGCTTCTGGTTTTGTTGCATCCTTTGAATTCTGTATGTCTGATGTGCGGCTATCAACCCTATTTGCCCATCAGTATTTTGGGGGTTTGCTAAGAGGTTATGGATGCAAGCATGAAAAAAAGCATTTGTCTCTCTGCTCTGCTGTGCTGTCTCAAACCTCTACTCAGAATTACAGGAATATTTATCTCTCTCAAATTGCTGGCACTGCCGGTATTAATAATTATCAGTCTGTAGAGAACCATGTATTTTAATGGGAATGGAGTTTCCCATATTGCTGTGTACCTATGAGAAGCTTGGGAGTATAGTGATATTTTGGCAGAGGCAGAGTAGAGAAACTTGTACTATAAGCTGTTCATGCTGTAGCTGTCTTGTGAATATATAGAGGCTGTCAACCACCAAGGTTGCTGTGTTTTTCAGCAGTCGCTCAGTGCCAAGCAGTTTGATAGAGGGTTGCTACATTCAGCATCCGAGTCCTAGGCAATGCATGCTGTATAACAGGAGTCCCTGAATAATGTAACAAGACAGCAGATGACAGGGACTGCTTTGGTTTGGCTCATCTTAGTCTCTTAAAGGTTCAGTTTCCCACATCCTTCTTTCCCTGCCAACGTAACAGTAATAATAGCATAAACGTAATGTAGACTTTCCAACTTTGATAAGCAGCCCAGTAATTAAGCTACCTAATTATGTCCCTCTAGTTTTTAGAGTTGCTGGTGCCGCTGTGCAGCCCACTGGGTCTCTCTGAGACATCAGCATCATTGTTACCAGATGGCAATAAATCTTTCCTTTCCGTCTGAGACTCTGAGCCCAGTCTCTGAGGGCTCAGCTGCTCAACCTGCTGCAGCTATAGCTTGTCTGAGACATTTTGGGGAAACACAGCCAATTCAGTGCCATTTATCTCCCTCCTTTCTGGGATCTGGAGAAGGTGTTGCTTATTACTTCACAGTATATGTCAGTTGGAGTGACAGCCTCATAAGACCAGGAGGGTACCTCTTGTAATAGCACCTCTGTTTGTGACGTTTCTCATTGTGGCTTCATTTCTGTGAAGATTCAGCAAGTGGTGGAAGCCCAAATCATACCAAAGCTGGGTTGTTTGGGGTTTTTGTTTTCGTTTTGTTTCGGTTTTGTTTTTGTTTTTTTTTCTTTCCCTCTACATCTGCAAATTCCCAGTGACTCTGACATCAACAGTTTTGGTTTTCTGTTAAGCAAATGTGAGGAGGTGACAGTCCATGCCTCATCGGCGTTATTCAGGAAGCCGGCTCAGATTCTACAGCCATTTTTCTGAGGTGCTTAATTACTTTGACACTGTCACTAAACTGTTAGACTGAGGGTCACGTGAGAGTAGCAGCTAGATGTCTAGACCCATATTTCATTGCAGGATGCCGAGACTCAAGCCCACTGAGCTGTGGCCAAGTGTCAGATGTTGATACGCATGGTCACCTGTTTAGATGTAGTATCCTTACAGGATAATAATTGTTTAGGACAGGTAAATATTTTTTCCAGCCAGTATAAACAAATTTATGTCTACTTTGTTTTGAGAGGGAAAAAGGCAGAAGCAGAATTTCCCATACTAGTGGACTGCTCCCTTTTGACTGACTGGAAAATGTAACAAAAACCTGATAATTTCTTCAGTGTCATTGCTCCTTTTGGGCAGTGTCAAGTATCACTGACCTTTCCCTAATTGAGCAGCACTTAAACCTGTGTTATTTCTAAGCAGTCTCCCAAATGTGTCAGAAGCATTTCTACTTGTTGAGAACTGCAAGCTGGCGCCTTAAAAAACCTGGGGAGTTTTTCGTACCATAAGTTGACAAGTATGTTAATGTATCATCAAAGAGGAGGCAAAAGAAGTAGCACATTTTTGAACATGCAAATACTAAGCAGTCAAATGGTGTTGTGTCAGACTGTTCCAAAACGCCTTTTTTGGGCTGACAATAACTTTATGAGCAGATAATTCATATAAAGTTATAAGCCTCTGAAAACACAGGATTATAATTAAGTGCATCCTTAAACAGAACTTAACTGTTGCTACAGTGGTGATGTTATGAATTCAAATGAAAAGTAGCAATTAACAGATAATCTCCTAAGTAATTCAGATCCAGAATCCACCTTGCAAAACATGTTATATCTCAGCAGTATTGTTTCTAAATACCGTTAATCACAGTCTTAGACAAGGCATCGACAGCAATATTTGTTTGGCAGTGAAAGAGCTATTTTAATTTTTAAGATAAATTATATACTGTTTCTGTTCTTTTAAAACATTTTGAATAATTTCTAAGCTACCTAAAACAGGGCAGTTTATAAGTTTTTTGTATGAAGCACAGGAGTTTTTAGTTTCTTGCAATGGTTAATTCATGTTCCTCCTGTAACTGGGGTAAATTGGTTGGTAATTGACTTGTGATAACATCTATCTTGATAAAATGTTAGTCTTGACACAATGTACATTAATGTTTTGGATCAGAGAAGTCTGGGCTTCTGTGTGATGTTGACCCACCTAGTAACGATTAAATCTTTCTGTACTAGAACAGAGATTTGAAGAATGAGCAAACCTTGCAAATTGTTGGCTGACTTAACACATGATGATTGTCTGTTTCTTATTAGTTATGGTTGCTTTGTTTTCTAACAGACCCTCTTTGTCATAGTACTGTGTACATACCTAGTAGTTTTGTTTTTGTTGCAATTTTACCGTCCAACCTTTTACAATTTCAAAGTATAAAAAATTATAGGAGCATATAATTGGTGGTGAGATGGCAATATAGGCAAGACCAGGGTTGGTTATCTTACCAGGTTACACCTTTGCATATTTCCTGCTGAAGTCAGTCAAAATCAGTGTATATTCTGAATTTACAATTTATGAAGTTACAACTGGGGACATCTTCCCACGGGTCTCTTACCATGGAGAGGGGACTTGTGTCCCCTTGGAGAACCAGAAGTGAGTGGCAGCTCTCTGACCCGTGATTCATCATGTTTTCATGTTTTCACAGTCGAGGCAAGGAAGAGAATGTGGGGTGTATATAGGCAGTAAGTACTTTGAGCCAACACTACATTTCTCTGTCTACATAGAAAAAGTCTTCGCAGCTCGAACATACAGGTGAATTATCGCCAGAGACGAATTATCGTGTGTAAACTGAGCTGTTGTAACTGTGGCTGAGTTTGTCTCGTGCAAATTTGGTTTGAGGTCTGCATCTAAACTGGTAGAGTCCCCAGTAAAAAAGAAATAGGTACTTTTAAGGCATATTTCTTCTGATATATTTTGGCTGTCTACTTTAGAATGAGATGAATCACTTCACACAGCTGCCATTTCTCCCTGTGCTTTATAAAAGGCATCTAGATGACTAAATCGGATGTAGGTAATTACTTTGTACTTTGATTATGCAACTGACAGGAAATGTAATATGAAATGCATTTGCTTAAGTCTTAACAAGAGAGGATATAAGCTAGAGCATTTTTCTTCATATTTGCAGTGGGGTAACAGCATCCATATTGTCAGTTATTGAAGTTCAGCTGACACAAAATAACTTGTGAAGCCATAATACAGTTCTACCTACATTTTCTGTGATATTGAAAATAGTTGAAACTATCCAAGCTCTTAACACTGGAAAACCCCATATTAAATATGCTCAAATGTTTCAGATTTAATTCAGCTCCTCTGTTATTTTGAGTCAATTATGTGTATCACTTGGAGATTGATCAATAATAACAATAAAAAAAAATTAGGTCTCTGCTACTATGTTTCCTGGCTGGCTGCCTGAAGAAAAACCTTTCTCCTTTGGCTCCCCCTTTGTGCATACTTAATCAAATTAGCTCAAAATAGAAAAAGCGATATACAGATCAAAGGAAAATATTTAACTATAAATTACCTGCTTGTCTCTTGGGCTTATTCACCTCCTTTCAAACAGGAAAGGAAGTACTAGAGTGGGGCTTTTTGCCTTTTAGCTCTTTGCAGTCCATTAAGGACATTTTACATAGCCTGAGACCAAGAGGACATAGGGCAGTTCAAATTCTAGTCTCTTGTGAAGTAGTGTAATTGATGGCTCAGAGCCTACTGGAAGTAAGATGCAAAGACTTAAATAGTTATTTTCACACATAGTGGAAGCTAGGAGTGATGAAAAATCATGGCAATATAACTGTTAGGCAGCATTATTCTTATATTTTATTGCATTAAAAGCAGTATCTCTTCCGTTTGTGCTGGTGTAAATGGCTTTTTCAGTCGATTGGCGTACGAGTTATAAGAAACTTTCTGAAAGTCTGGCAGTTCAAAGTTGAGAACTTCAAATTTTTCAAAGTCAAATTTCACTTTATTTTGTGAAATAAATTCATGACCAGACTGTGTGAAGTGGATTATGAGATGTGTCAATGATTTAGCAGATTGAAATCCCTAATGCTTTCCTGAACACATTTCCTATAGAATAGACCTAAAATGCAGGAGAATAAAGGCATTTGTTCTATCCTAGCTCAGCATGACTTCTTGTGCAGATAGAAATAATTTGGTCTCAAGTACTAAAGGCCCTAGCCTTCATGCAAGTATTGAATTTACTACTAATTTCTCTAAAAGAAGAAATAATTTGTCATGCACCAACCTGCTTCTGTCAAAAAACAAACACATATTTTTAACTCATCTTTTTATAAGGTACGTCTTTAAAAAAAGTAATTTAGAAATTAAATTAGGTTGTACATAGTACAATAACCATCAAAATAATTTTGGTTATTCATGGAGGATTAAAATCAAGTGATTCTGAGATATCTAAAATGCAGTTATTTGTATTTTAACTAGGCTTAGATACACACGTATCTTAGACTCTGTTTATTATCACTAGAAAGATGGAGGTACTTTCAAAGATGTCATTCATCTGATCTGACAGCAAATGAATTGCACCTAAGAAATGCCCACTGGTTTGTACTGATTATAGGATCAGTGTTGGACGACTCTCAGACGTGGCTATCTCTAACGTCAATATCATCTAGTCCAATGAGTTTCCTCCTATCACAAAGAAATAAAATGGCCCCAATTTAAATTTCCTTAAGCCATTTACAAGAGAAACTTAATTGAGATCATTTAAATTTGAACTAACAATTATTCCAAGAATTAATTTTTTTTTTGTTTGACCCCACGTATAGAATGTTTTCACAATATGAATAAATGTTGCAATCAGACATTATATGTTACTCTTAAAATGATTAAATATTTACAATGCTGTTATTTTCTGTCTTTCTAATAATATTTGTTCAGATTTTGGTAATGGAAAGTGTCCCAGTTGTTCATAACTTAGCTATAGAAATGACTTGTGGGCTAAAATTTGGTATCTGAAATGGAGAACATGAAAAAAATATTTTTTAAAATTTCTTTGAATGCAAAAGAAAGTTTTAAAATTGCATTCCTGGCTGCAGAGTTTTTCAATATTTCTATAAGTATTCAATACTTCAATAAACTCAACAGGAAGGGCTTCTTCAAGCATATTGGAGGCAAAAGGAAGACCAGAGAAGCTGTGGTCCCACTGCTGAGTGAGACAGGAGCCATGGTAACAGAGGATGCAGAGAAGGCGGAGTTATTGAATGCCTTCTTTGCTTCGGTCTTTACTGCCCGGCCCAGCCCTCAGCAGTTCCAGGCCTTGGAGAAAGTAACAAGGAAATTCTGAATGGAGGAAGTCTTCCCCAGGGTTGAGGAGGATCAAGTGAGGGATCAGTTAGGTCAATTAGACATTCAGAAGTCCATGGACCCTGATGGGATGCTCCTGAGAGTGCTGAGGGAGCTGGCAGATGTCATTGCTGGGCCGCTCTCCACCATCTTTGAAAGGTCCTGGAGAACAGGTGAGGTGCCTAAAGACTGGAGGAAAGCCAATGTCACTCCAGTCTTCAAAAAGGGCAAGAAGGAGGACCCAGGGAACTACAGGCC
>VXBO01000007.1:0-17331 GCA_013400135.1 Rhinoptilus africanus | reverse complement strand
CTTAAAAATACTTAAAGGGTATGGGGCCAGGCTCTTTTCAGTGGTTGGTCCTATCTTCTTGATGCCTGCCCTTTAGATATTTATAAGCATTTGTAAGCGACCCAGTCCCAGGTATCTCATCCTTTCCTTATAAGAGAGATGCTCCATTCCTCTGACCATCCTCATAGCCCTCCACTGGACTCTGTGCAGTAATTCCTTGTCTTTCTTGAACTGGGCAAGCCCAAAATTGGACACAGTACTCCAGATGTGGCCCCACCAGGGCAGATTAGAGGGGGAGGATGACTGCCCTCAACCTGATGACCATACTCTTTTTAAGGCACCCTAGGAGACCGGTGACATTCTTGGCCACAGGGGCACATTGCTGGCTCATAGTCAACTTGCTGTCCACCAGGACTCCCAGGTCATTCTCTGCAGAGCTGCTTTACAGCAGCTGTAGTGGTGCACAGGGTTATTCCTCCCTAGGTACAGGACCCTAAACTTGCTTTTGTTGAACTTCATTAGGTTCCTTTCCGCCCAGATCTCTAGAATGTCCAGATCTCACTGAATGGCAGCACAGCCTTCTAGTGTTGTCAGTTTTGTATCATCAACAAACTTGCTGAGGGTACACTCTGTTTCCTCATTCAGGTCACTGATGAATATGTTGAGTAAGAAAGAACTTAGTACTGGTCCCTGGGGAACACCACTCATTGCAAGCCTCCAACTAGACTCTGTGCCACTGATCAAAACCCTCTGATTGCTATCATTCAGCCAGTTCTCAATCCACCCCGCTGCCCACTCATCTAACCCACACTTCCTAAGCTTACCTATGAAGACGTTATGGGAGACTTATGAGAGTAGCAAAAGCCTTGCTGAAGTAAGGTAGACAACGTCCACTGATCTTCCTTTATCTACCCAGCCATTCATACCATCTTAGAAGGCTATCAGATTGGTCAAGCATGATTTTCCCCTCGTGAATCCTTGTTGTTCACTTCTAATAACCTTCTTTTCTTTCACATGCTTAGAGTTGACATCCAGAATGAGCTGTTTCACCACCTTTTCAGGGATGGAAGTGGGGCTGACTAGCCTGTAGTTTCCTGTGTCCTCTTTCTTTCCCTTTTTGAAGATTGGAATGACATTGGCTTTCCTCCAGTCCTCAAGCCCCTCTCCTGTTCTCCGTGACCTTCCAGAGATGATGGAGAATGGCTTTGCAATAACATCTGCCAACTCCCTCAGCACTTGTGGTTGCATCCCATCAAGGCCCATGGATTTGTGAAGTTTGCCTAAATGTTCTCTAACCTGATCCTGCTCGACCAAGGGAGATTCTTCCTTTCTCCACACTTTCTCTCACCTCCATGGTCTGGATTTCCTGAGGGCCAGCCTTAGCAGTAAAAACTGAAGCAAAAGTGGCATTCAGTAAATCTGCCTTCCCTGTATCCTCTGTCACAAGGGCACCCACCTCATTTATCAGTGGCCTCACATTTTCCCTAGTCTTCCTTTTGCTACTGACTTACTTGAAGAAGGCCTTCTTATTGTCCTTGACATCCCTTGCCAGATTTAATTCCAAGTGGACCTTAGCCTTCTTCACTGCATCCCTGCATACTCTGACAATGCTCCTATATTCCTCCCAAGAGGACAGTCCCTTTTTCCACATTCTATAAACTTCCTTCTTCCATTTGAGTTCTTCCACAAGCTCCTTGCTCATCCATGCAGGTCTCCTGCCTCCTTTACTTGATTTCTTACACCGATCTTGAGCCTGTAGACCAACACATGCAGCATGGGGAATAAACCTGAAGAACTGGAGATCTATGTGCAGTCACAGGGCCATGATCACATTGCAATTACAGAGACATGGTGGGATAGCTCATGACTGGAATGCTTTCATGGATGGCTATGTTCTTTTTAGGAAAGGCCAGCAGGGTGTGGTGGTGGAGTTGGTTTTTATGTGAGAAAGCAACTGGAATGTATCGAGCTCTGCCTAGGTGTGGATGAAGAACACGTTGAGTGTTTATGGATAAGAATTAAGGGGCAGGCTAATATGTATTGTGGGTGTTTACTACAGACCACCAGATCAGTAAGAGAAAGTTGATGAGGCCTTCTAAAGACATCTGAAAGGAGCCCCACAATCACAGGCCCTCATTCTTATGAGGGACTTCAACCACCTTGATATTTGCTGAAAGGCAACACAGCCAGGCACACGCATCCCCAACCAGTCCTTCTTTGTTTATTAATACAAGTTCCAGCAGCATGTTTCTCCTCAGATCCTCCCCCAGCTATGCCAAAAAGTTGTCATCAGTGCTCTGCAGAAAGAGTAACAGTCTGAGCTCCTGACAAGTTGTGGCACCCTCTCAACAATGTCTCAAATCTTATCTCCCAGAACGCAGCATACCTCTTATGACTCTGTCAGGTGGGCAGATGGGTGCCTCAGTGTCCTTTAACAGAGAGTCACCCACTACTAGCACTCATTGTTTCTTGTTATGATATCCACTGTGAGTTGCTGGTACAGTTTCCCCTCACAGACCTTGCTTGTGGGTGTCTGCAGCTGGTAAAGCTTCATTTCTGTTTATGGTTGTGATGATAGAGAGTGAAGACTGAATCCTGCTTTTGTTGGTCTCCAGGGTCCAAGATGCCTCATTCTCAATGGTGTCCCCTACAGGAACATGGTTATGAAACCACGTATCTGTCTCCATCTTGGCTCCTTTAATACTGCACAGACTTTTTAACTGTTTCCTGCAACTTGGCTACTTGGTGTGATAGACCATCATCCTGTGCACATCTTACGCAGTTATTTACCTTTTCACGAGGAGAAAGGTCTGGTCACTCACTGCAACCTACAACCTGTACTGAAATCTCCTTCTTTACCATTACCATCTGGGTGAATGTTTCAGACATCCTGGGGGCTTTCTCTCTAGGAACAGTGGTTTTAGCTCTGAGGTGCCCACTTTTTGACAGAGACTTAGAGCACTTCCTTGGGCTGTGGACCTACATGCAGGGTGCAGGGCTCTCCCTGCATGCCGTCCCATGCAAACTGACACGCAAACTATTGTGCCACTCCTTGACTGATGCCCCATGCCCTGTTCACATTCCCTTTTTGCAGCACTGTTTTTCGCATTTGCTCCCTAAGGCCATTTAAACCTCCTGTGGTTGCTCCTGGCAATGCCCTGTTTTCTGTAGACCAATGCTCCAAGAAATAGGCTCTTGTCCCATAGACTAAACAGCGCAGAATGGCTTGGCTTCTACACTGTTTAAGACTGGCTCTCTCTTTAACAGATGGGCCAAATCCAGACTGCCTATCACTTGTCATTGGTCTTTCTGGGAGAGACCAGAAAGGGACTCTTTAAAAGGGAGTGTAGTGATAGAATGAGGAGTAATGGCTTCAAACTGGAAGAGGGTAGATTTAGATTATATATTAGGAAGAAATTCTTTACTGTGAGGGTGGTGAGGCAGTGGAACAGGTTGCTCCGGGAAGCTGTGGATGCTCCATCCCTGTAACTGTTCAAGACCAGACTGGAGGGAGCTTTGAGCAACCTGGTCTAGTGGAAGGTGTCCCTGCCCACATCTGGGGGCTGGAATTAGATGATCTTTAAGGTCTCTTCCAACCCAAACCATTCTATGTTTCTGTGTTTCTATGTTTCTGTGTTTCTGTGTTTGTTTCTATGATTCTGTGTTTCTATGATTCTATGACTAAGATAAACCAGCCTGCAGTCCATTGGAATATAATTTTGCAGCATAAGTCTGAGAATATGTGGTGCATACTTTGTAGCATGGTATGAAGATTTTCAGAAATGTTTGTGGCAAGACCTGTTGGGTATTTGTTAGAGGATTAGGTAGGTTAGAAGTAGTCCAGATCAATGTCATTTTTATATTGCCATATGATGTATTTAACTGTTCCTCAAAAATTTCCCCGAGTTTAATCTTGAAAGGAAACAATTTGCTGGAGAGAGAAATCAGATATACCCAGCAGCAGTATAGTCAAAGGGCCAGGACCACAAAGGACCTTGAAAAAATGGAAAGAAGGTACTTGTTATTTTTTAAAAAATATTTGGCCCTGTGTTTAGTTATCCCTTTATGGAAAAAGTGATCTAAATTCAGTACTGTCCTCATACCACCTTTATACATTTACTAGAAGAACAATACACTTAACAGGCTATAGAGTGTACTAGGCATCTGCCTTACTGATGCTGTTTCATGAGGAGGGGAGTGCAAGATGCATCAGAAGAAGATGAAAGGGCTGTGACCCTGCATCCTACTACTTAGCAAAAGAGGAGTTCAAGGTTCTGTTTTCCTGGTGATTTCTAGCTTCTTATCATTTGCTTGATTCTTTACTTGTTTTTCAAGAAGCATCTTAATATAAACTCAATAAACATTCCTGGAAAGAAAGACTTGTTCTCTGATTCTGATTGCGGGGTTCTCAGATTCTGCTCAGTGACACAGTTTCAGATGTGCAGTGATGAACCTATAGCGTACTTCATGACACAGAGATTAGTGACCCTATCTCCTCAAAGTGTGTTGTAATGTTCAAATGATGTGATAAAACCAGAAATCATCAATATAACAACAGAGCAAAAAGTTATTTATATAAATAAGTAAAGAAATAATTTAAAAAAAAATCAAACCTCATGTTAGGAGTGAATGCTTCATGTGATCTAAAGTCACTTCTCATCCTTCCTCTTGGGGTCCTCAGGCAGAATATGGTATTTCTACCTAGTTAGGCTGAAGCAAGAGATAAGCACAGATACGAGCTGTTCCAAACAAGCCTAGAAATACAGTCCTAGAAAGGTAGATTAGTGTCATATTAAAGTGGGAGGTATATTGATAAAATAATTTAGCTGATAGTTTGTCCTAGGACTTATACAGAAAATTCACCCCATCAAACCGGGGCACAGGAGTCAAGTTCGCATTGCTTTAATCTTAGTATTCCATGAAGAAAGAAAGATGGCATGATTTTAATGAGATTAATTATCTTCTTTGAGTGCTTTTTCTCTCCACAGAAGGAATCTAAAGTAATATTTCTTCGGTATCTAAATGAAGTGCCTAATGTTACACCAGTGATATCACTTGCTCTGATTTCTACCCATAAGTTCTCACTTAGGTACTCATATCATTTAAATCTGTCTCAAAGGCACCAGGGTACCTAACTTCTGATTGCCTGATCTCATGGTAGAATTCATAGTTCTGCAGTCATATACATTTCCAAGAAATGGGCTTGCGGAAAGGGGTAAGGTGTAAGGGGACATTTGCACTCAAAGGAGAGGAGGAAAGGCTTGAAATAACTATTCAATAAAGGAAGGCTAAAACATGTCTTCAGACTTGTCACTCTTAGGATTTAGGGACCTCCCTCCTCTAGGGAGATATATATATATGTGTCTTTATTTTTTCCTTTCAGTAGTGACTTTCAGCTTTTAAGCTACTTAGGGTATTTTGTAAATATTACCTACTAACTTTCAAAATATAACATTTTGCTGTTCTTATTTTTGTTCATTAGGATTTATTTAGAGAAATCAAATATTTTACACTGACACATTAATACAGTGACAAGACTTGACAACCAGACTTGTTCTTTTGATCTCACTGCATTGGTTGTGGAGACATATAGAAGCATTTTCTTGTCAAATGCAGGCGCAGTTTGGTGCCAGAAATAATTTTGCCAATATGTTAGCAAATGACATTCTGGCTCTTGATTCATGTACCACTGAGCTGTCAGCAATCAGCCAATTGATGAAGGGTTGGCTAGCCAACTTGCAACACTTTTTTTTTTTATTTTGGCAAAGATCTGATTCTAAAGAGATGATATTCATTTAATTAAAGGTAATTGACATATTGATATATCTCCCTATATATCTCTTTGAGGTAATAGTGGATTACAGCAGACAGCATAATGCTGCGTTGCAATACCTGTTTTGGATGTAAAGAGTTTCATTATAGAACCAGCAAAATACAGAGTCCAGATAGTTTGGTCTTTGAAAGGACCTTTGAATTAATAGGAATGACATTCAGAGTTGTGCTTAAGGGCAGGATGTATTATACAGATCAATCTTTGAACATGGTGCCAGATTTTAGGACAGTATCTCAAAGACTGCTTATGTTTTGCTTTCTTCTGAGAGCCACTGCACAGAATGCTGAAATCTCTGTTGCAACAAATTGGCTCTGTCATGAGTATTATGGCAAGGCAAATTCTTTAAAACACTTTTAGTGGCCTGGATGGAAGAATCAGTAGCCAAAAATGTACATAAGGATCAATTAGGAAGGAGAAAGGTGTTGCAAATTTAAAGCCAGGAAAACAGTTGATTTAATAGGTTTTTAGTATATTTTTGTATTTTTTTTTAAATAAATCAAGCCTTTAAGGGAGGCATAATAAAAATAATAATGATTTCATTAAGGAAGGAACTAATAACAGTATAATTAAGTTAAATGGACTATTTTGATGTCCCTTTGCCAGTTTGCATGCACTAAATTATTTTTTGACCAGAACACGGAAGCAATAGAGGAACCTAAGTTATTCTTTAAACTGGGCGTCAGAAGAAAAAACATTGTGCTTAGCTTTTGCTCCAGATCTAGATTCTGCTCTTCTCCTTAGTAGATGTGTTCTAATGTTTTTCAATGTTTTCAGATGGAAGAGTGTCATTTTAAAATTTATTTACTGTTTACTCAAAAAAATGCAGATAACTAACTGGTGGTGAAAGGTGCAAGGTAGTGGAAAAAAGTATGTCAAATCTTTGCACAGTAGCAAGATACAATCATTGATCATCCTGAAGCTTTGTAGACTTCAAGGTGCATTGCAGCAACAAATGCTCAATGTGCTGTAATAAAAACATGTTTAAAAAAATATATATGGTAATATAGTCTTTCCAGAATTTTTTTTCGTATTTGTTTTACTAAAGTATAATTTACTAGCTTGTGACTGGAGTGTTATTACTTCGTATTCATTACTAAAATATCAATAGAAGTACATATGCATTTCATTTGTTTAAATTTCATTTTACAGGCTATTATAATACTACATACTAATCCATTGCTATAAGTGGGTGAGACTAAACACTAGGGTTAATAAATGAAACTAGATTTTTCTTTTTTTCTGTGAGTAGTATGTCTTAGCATAGCTGTTGTTCTCATATATCTAGTCAACATTTATGTGGTATTTCAGTGGGTTACACATCATTCTTTTCCTGAATGTCTACTTTTTTTTACATTTTTTATTTAGAAATCATCTGATATTGCACCAGATGTAGATAATTTAACTTTTATTCTTTTTTACACTTCCTATAGATTTCTATCTTGCTTTTTATTTTCTCATGCTATTATCCAGCATTACTTATGGTCTTTGTTTCAAATATGTATGAAGATGATAAATATACCCTGTGTTGTTATTTTCCATTTTCTTCCTGAATTGCTTCATACATGAACAGAAAAATATTTAATATCAGTTGCACTTTTGCAGGTCTATCATAATGCATCTTTTGTTGTTCCGCCTACACTTTCTTTTTTTTATTACAGATTTCTTGGACAGTTTTCTGTATCTTACTATTAAAAGAGCTTTCAAGGATACTATTTAGAGTTAAATTATAAGATGACTGTCATCTTTGTAGAGATGAAACTTTTAGAGGATGACAACTTTGTATTATAAGATGTCAGTTTTTCAATAACCCTTACCCCCTATTATTTTCTGTCAAGGTTTTCTGCCAAACCTTTTTGAAAATTCCCAGTCAAATCATGTCTTGATTTATAACTTATGAAGTAATCTTTAGCTGATTGCCTTTTTTTGTTTTTGCTTTTTCTTTTTTTTTTTTTTTAGTAACGTTAAGCCTGTTCTCTTATGATGACCAAGCTGTGCAAGGATAGATGATGTGCAAATCCGTGTTTTCACTATCACACTCTTGCAATAGTTTTAAATAGTAAGGGTAATTGTCTACTATTAGTATCCTCTTACTGCATAAACAATACTTTCCCAGAATTTTAAATGAGTACTCTAGATTTTTCTTCTGTTCGTAAAACACATTCACCACTTATATTAACTTGTTCCACTTTGGGACCCAATGTTTATGACAGAAGTTTTTCTGTAAAGGCTAGGTTTGTTGATGACCAGGAAGCTAGCAGTGATGCAGGATGACAGCTTCTAGCAAGCATGTGAATGAATGTCATAAAAAACATTTAAAAGATTTGGATACAAGTATGGACCATACCGCTGTTAAACCAAAGAAAAAAAGAGATTTAAGATACTCTCCAATGCTAAAATAAAAATGGAGTTATCAGATTTTAACTGTCATTTCCTTGCGGGGCATCACATCTTACTTGCATATTGACCTCTACATACTATCTGAAGCAATTTTGGAGACACGATGGCAGTGCTTATTGTTGCACAGAAGTGAATGCCCTATAAATGCTTGGTCAAAACCCACTAATTTAACCCATATCTTTATTTTCAAAACTGAATCTATTATAATACTCTTCTCATGAAGTTTTCTATCAAATTCAGCTGTACTGAGCATCAAAGCTTCTCTAATCTGCCTTCCTTCTTTGACATATATTTCTAGATACTCCATATGTTTCCCAAAAAGTGTTACTTCTAACATGATACAGGAACTTTTATCTGATTACCATGGGACACTGAATAATTTGGATAATTGAAGTTGAACTGTGCAGTGAATTCCTTGTCCTTGCATTCCTAAAATGAGGGCAGCTTCAAATCATGGGTGGTTTCTATTAAAGTTAATTACTGTCCCCTGTGACTTTGATAGTATAGGTATGGGCTACTAAATGAGGACAGTTGCTCTTATTCTCTCTGCTGTTTGCTGTGGTTCTTTTTATGGATCTTCTTGAAATCCAACATGAAATATCATTTTCATTATATGATGAATATGAATGTAGGTTATACTTCCTTCTTTGAAGTGGTTAGTACTGTCTCTATCTAACCTGCACCTCACTTCATACACTAAAAATATCCATTAGGAAGCAAAATATTCTTCATTAAAGATATAACTTCATCATGTAGTGTTTTTTTGTCACTTCTCGCTGAATTTGGTTCTCTAATCTTCACATTTGCTCTGTAATTGCATGAATTGCTCTTGTAGGAAACACATACTTTTCACAGAATCATAGAATGGTTTGGGATGGAAGGGACCTTAAAGATCATCTAGTTCTTGTGATGGGCAAGGAAACCTCCCACTAGATCATGTTGCTCAAAGTCCCATCCAGCCTGGTCTTGAACACATCTAGGGATGCCCATACCTAGAGAAGTTGTGAAACCTGTTTTGATGTCTCACCACCCTCACAGTAGAGAATTTCTTTCTGATATCTAATCTAAATCTACCCTCTTCCAGTTTAAAGCCATTAGCCTGCATCTGTCATTTCATGCCCTTGTAAAATGTCCCTCTCCATCTTTCTTGTAGGCCCCCTTTAGGTACTGGAAGGCTGTTAAAAAGTGTCCCCAGAGCCTTCCTTCTCCAGGCTGAATAACCACAACTCTCTCAGCCTGTTTTCATAAGAAAGGTGCTCCAGCCCTTTGATCATCTTCCTGGCCCGCTCCAACAGGTCCATGTCCTTCTTGTGCTGAGGACTCCAAAACAGGACACAGTACTCCCAGTGCAATCTCACCAGAGTGGAGTAGAGGGGCAGAATCACCTCTCTCGACCTGACAGCCACGCTTCTTTTGATGCAGCCCAGGATATGTTTTTTCTAGCTTGCAAGAGCAGACATTGCAGGATCATATTGAATTTCCCATCCACGAACACCCCCAAGTCCTTCTCCTCAGGGCTGCTCTCAATCCATTCTCTGTCCAGCCCGTATTTGGGCTTGGAATTGCCGTGACCCAGGTGCAGGACCTTTCACTTTGCTTTGTTGAACTTCATGAGGTTTGTATTGGCCCACTACTCAAGCCTGTCCAGGTCCCTCTGGATGGCCTTCCTCCCCTGCAGCATGTTGGCTGCACCACACAGCACGGTGTCATCGGCAAATTTGCTGAGGTGCACTGAATCCCACTGTCCATGTCACCGTCAAAGATGTTAAATAACACCATTCCCAATACCTAACCCGGAGGAACACTACTTGTCTCTGATTTCCACTTGGACATTGAGCCATTGACCTCAACCCTTTGAGTACAGCCATCCAGCCAGTTCCTTACCTATCAAGTCATCCATCCATCTGATCTATGTCTCTCCAATTTAAAGGCCAGGATGTCATCCAGGACAGTGCCATACACTGCATAAGTCCAGATAGATGACATCAGGGTTGGAGAACGTAAGGTGAGAAAGTCATATTGGATCAGCCTACTAACCCTTAAGTGTCATGCCTTCTCTGAGAGTGATCAGATGGCAGTGGGGACTTCCTAATCACTTGACTACACCTGTATTAAGTGCTGCTGCTTGCAGGGGAATAGTAAATTGTGGGGAATGGAGTAAGCACCTTCCTTATCTTGTAGGGTCAGTTTTTGCTGAAAATTTGCCAACTAAATATAGTTTTGTTTAATTTGTTTTTATACCCATATACATCATAGTGAGAGATTTGTTTATGTCAGTGTATAGCAATGTGATGTTTTTAGAATGTTTAGTCACTGAATGCACAATATAACCAGACTGTTGTGGCTATGTTGGGTTGAGTACTATGATGGTGAATCCTATCTGCTAAGAAACTGGACCTGAATATTGAATTTAAGAGGATGAGAATAATGGAAGTGAAACATGCTATAATTCTTCTTGATATATGAAAAGTTCTGTTATACTCCCAAATTTCTCTCATACCCTTATTATCCAAACACTAATGGTGTAGGATGCAATTTCAACTAGCAATGTAGGTCATTATTTCCAAAAGTTCCTTATTATGTAAGAACTGTTTATTCATGACTCAAACATAAGCTACAATCCAAACGTATGTTTTGAATATACTCATACTCTTAGATATTTGTATACTTTTTTAGAAGCTTCTCTAGGTTGTTGAGTCACTCAGACTCATTTAAAAAAAATTTTCATATGCCTTTATTGTTGTGGTTGATTTTAAGGACTGTCATGGCTTTGGCCGGCTTGGCCAATCAGAATGACAGATGGCCCTCCCCTCTCTCTCTCCTCAGAGAGGAGAAGGAAAGATAAGGAAATTTATGAGTTTAGAAAAAGAACTAAACTACTTTAATGAAAATAATAATAAATAAAGAAATAAGTAAAAAGAAAAAAGTATACAATATATACAAAACCGCGTCCAGCTCCCAGGATGATGATCACATCACCAGCAGACACAAGGAAAGTCCCAGACAGGAGTCAGCGACAGACAGGAGCTGAATTCTGGAAGTAGAGTCAGGGGTGCTCAGATCGGGATCAAAGGCAGACGAACAGACAGGGTCCTCCTCAGACGTCGGCCATTGAAGAAAAAGCGAGCCAGAGCAAGAGCAGACTTGCTCCTTTGATCTCTCAGCTTTTATAGTGAGTGTGATTCAGATGGGATGAAATATCCTATTGGTCAGTTTTGGGTCACCTGTCCCATCCACTCCTCCCTATAGGTGCGAACCCTTGATGCTTCTCCGCTTCTGACTCTCTAACGGCACAAATAGCGAAGTTAGCCAACCTTGGTTGTTACAGCAATAAGTATAAGCAAAAGCCTCTGTGCATACCTTTCCTCGGTATAATCAGGTCTTATCACTCTGAGAGTGAACAGTTTCTGAACATTATGCTGTTAATTTCAGAGTTTAGTCAGTTAGAAGAGGCCCAGCTAAAAAGTAAAATTACAAATCAGAAAATTGGTTCTGTTTTACCTCAAACCAGGGCAAGTACTTGATTTCTTGTGTCAACGTTCTCCTAAGCTATATCTATTGATGTCAGTGAAGTCTCACAGTAATGCAAAGAGGTTTATGTTTAAGTGCGTTCCGGTCACATTAAACAAGATATGTAATTTAAAATGTTTTTGGAGAATATACAGCAATGACTGTTTGGAGATCATACTCATCACTTTTGTGTCTGACATCATTTACAAACAGTGGTTTGTATAACATAAACCTCAATGGACTTGCAATCTCTGTCTTCCATCTGAGGTAGACACTGTTTTGGTTAGGAAAATGATTTGAGGGGAGAGGTTGGTCTGGAGGAAGAAAATTATATAAGACTTTGTTAAAAAACTAAGATTTTATTGTTTCTATAAGAAGTTATGTGGTAAGCATCATTCATTATTACCTAGTGAATAATTTATCTATTAATTTTGAACTGTATGAGATGAATATCACGTCATCTTCAGCTTGTGAAAAAAACCTCTATGATTTTCTTCTGTAAATAATCACTGAGCAATGATTCCAAGTTGCATTTTAGTTTGTTTTCAAGGACAATGGTTGATATAATCTATCTGTTGATCTATAATCTGTTTGGTCACATAGTTTGAGCTAGAAATACCCAGTCTAGGAAAGAAATACATTTTTTTATTTCGTATGAACTTGCACTCAAAAACTGCTGGATATATTCATTCATTGTTTCAGAAAATATTCCTTTCAATACAATTTGTTGTTGTTTGTTGTTTGTTGTTGTGCTGTGTTTGTTAAAATGTTTGTTATGTTTTTAAAACGTTTCTCCTAGAAAACAAACTAGAATCGTGAAGATATATAAAGGCAACATGTTGTAAAAGCTGCTCTGAAATTAGAAGAGGTTTTTATATATATATATACTATTATTCTTATTATTCACTCATCATTAGTTCTCACAACACCAATATATGTAAAATGTGGACACGTTTTTCATTTCTGATTAACTTCAAGTTCACTTGATTCCATGCAAATTTTACTTTTCTTGATCTTTGTCAATGTTATGCAAGAATTTAAGGGTAAATTTCTCAGTAAAAAGTCAGTTTATTAAAACGTATGTAGTATGACTAAATAAATGGAATCTTCCAGACATGTACATATAAAAAATTAGCTATCATTGTTATTTGTATGACATGAAAAAATATCATAAGATCTTCATGTCAGGGACCATAGTACTTGCAATAGTGTAGAAACCGTCTTCAGTGGTGGAACTGTGAACTAGAAATAAGATTTTTGATTTCAATAGAACTTTGTGAGAATACTTTTTTGCCCATGCATTGTAAATAGCAGTTTTGTAAAATCTTGCCTTAACTTTCAGTCTTCCTTTGCAGTATTATACAGTAAAAACTGCAGTTATTTTTATTGTAGATATGCTCAATGTTTTGCCCACTACAATTTTTGGGTGAGGTCAGACATACAATTTTACAAAGCAAAAAGAAATATGATCCTTATTAGTTAAAAATTACAAATTGAAAATACTAGAAGGGCGACTCCAGACTTGTTTCAAGATGTGTCCAAGGTAAATGGTATCAAAACCACATATGAGTCCCAGGATTCTTTTTTTAGCTTCTTTCTTTCTTATTTTGGTTTTCTCACAGAGAATTAAAATAACCCTTCTTCATGGTATTACGTTTCTGTTATCCCTGCAAAATACAATACATATATAACTACAGCTACATGATCAAAACTTGCCAACCTAATGTCTTGATCCTCTGATGATTGTGACAGACTTTAAGGTATAATGTTATTTCAGGCAGATTTCCTTAACAGACCCATAAAACTGTTGAAGTACTGGTGAATGTTTGGGTATCAGAATGAGACTACACTGTGCTAGAGATCCAAGGGATTTTGAATTGATGGTGTTATTTGCTAGTCTGGGTGTAATGTGTGATACCAATTTTAGTGGAATAAAAACAGCTGGCAAAACCTGGCTCTAAGTATGTACTAATATGGCAACTGCCATATATGGGGAAAGATCACTGAAAAAAAAACCACAAATTTTTCTTTGAGTGCTCCTACCTTTTAAAGAGAAAATGGCAGGAAAAGTCACTCACCATTCTTGAAATACTCAAGATTATGTCTGACATCTTGTACCTAAAGGAAAGAAGGAGTAATTCTAGTCTTGGTTCATCACAATCTCTTCATGCTAGCTTCTCCTATCCTATTTTACTGCTGTGAAATACCTACTGGAAAGCATCTAGGAGTCATTAAAACAAAATGTCCTTTTCTGAGTGCAAAATAAGCCTTGCTTTGTGTTATGGAGAATGTTTCATAGAATTGGCCAGTAGTACATGTAGAGTGCAAAAGTAATACAGTAATGGTCACAGAGTGACTTGCCATCCATAAATGCTGATTATAAGGTAGAAAAAGGTCAGTACTTCATGAGGACAAAGCACTCAGAGTGCCTATTAAGAATAACTTTGTTAAATCTTGCTGGTGGTGAGCTGCTTATGCTTATACACTGTACCACTTACTTAAGTATAAGAGCTCTGCCATGCTCTTAGGAGTTTCCTATTTCAATTCCTATTGAATATCAAAAAGGAAATTTGTTTAATACTGTAATTCTTTCATTGTATTTAAATATTTTCAGGGCAGAAAATCACCAGGAGAGCATGTATGCTTGGATTTCATCCATCAAAATTGGATTACTGTAATGGGCTCTACATGGGGTGACTTCTTAAAACCACTCAAACTTGATCTGGTGCAGTACACAGCTGCTCTCTCAGTACGGCTCTACTGTGCTCTTATATGTAAGTTTAAACCTGTCTTCCACTTAAAGCACTGTAACCTTGTACAGCCTTTGTAGATATCAAGGGAATTGTGTCTGTAGCCTCCAGTGCTGCAGAATCAAACCTTAAATGCAATGAAATAGCACATGTCCAAGGCACTTTTTGACTCTGTGATAGTGTATGAACTTGTATTAGATGATATGCTCAAGACCGGTTCCTGGGTATTAAATGCAATGGAGCTAGAGGAAGGTTGTTTGAATACTTGGATTTGGAAGTTGCTTCTTCTCTGACTAATTAATCATGGGTTTTTTACTAAAATAGAACTATGTGGATCACTGCAGATGATGGAGGACTTAGGTTTGGGAAAATTAGGTGTGTTTTTAACTAGGGTATCTTTTCAATAGCATAGCTAGGAAGACTCCTGAATCTTTGAAATAAAAGCTAGATGTCTGAAAGGTTGAATATAAAAGGAGGTACAAAAATATTAGATTGTCATCTGTGCTGTTTATTAATGGAGTGAATGATCTGTACTAAGCAGACTACGTATAATGAATCATTTATCAACAAAGTGTGACCTTTTACTACTTGTAAATTACCCATGAGTAGAGTTTGATTTTTAGAAATCTGGTTGTTGAGAATTGTTTGATCAACTTATATCAACAGACTTCAATATACTAGCTCTGAGTAAGATTTCACTACCAGTAGTTTATGATAACATAAATTGCATAGAGTTGTTTCTATTCCTTATTTGGATGCATGAAAACCTTATAAAGAATGACTTGCAAATATAGTGTGAATGTTTGTGCAAATACCTTTCTGCAGAACTTGGAGGATTCTTGAACTCTCTATGACCATGCTTACTGACAGTATTCCTCGTATTCCTTAAATAATAAGCATAAGAAAAATGAAGAAAAAAAGAGTTGTGGCTGATTTTCTTCAAATTAATTATCATGTATTTCTTTTGGTGATATTTCAACTAGTTTTGTTGGTATTCAAGAGCTGGTTCAAGCACAGTTTTCTCTAAGTCACCATCAGGCTGATGCCCCAGGACAACACAGGAGAACACTTGTATGGAAGATGTTGAGTAAAACCATTGTTTACATAACTTTTGGTCATTAGAGTTTCCACTGCTTTTTCCAGAAGAACAGTTCTGCCAGCCTAGGTGTCCTCATGAAAGTTCAGTTTGGATAATCACATCTGCCTCCCTAAATTTCCCGTCTGGATTTTTTTTCAAATTCTGCCCTAAAACTGTACGTTATAAATATTGTTCATTGAATTATGTCCTGGTAATTGCAGGAGGGTGGGAAGGACTGGTTGTTTTTTTTTTTAATGGAGGCTTTCTTACCTGTTCACACAAATTCATTGATACATCTTTGCAGATGAGCAGGCAGTGAGTCTTAAATATCTTCTTTCGTCTATTCTTCACATAGATAAATGGAGGTAGAGCTGCAGGATCCAAGTATGCAGTACTGGTCTGCAATCCTCGGTGATGCCTCAGCTCTGATCCTTCCCAACAGCACACTTCATTAAGGGCTCAAAAAAATTATATGGTTGCTGTGGTCCAGAATTGCCTGCTAGACTTGGTGTGTGCAAACTTTTTCCACAATGTCTACCTCGAAAGTCTATGTGCTTCTGGCTGTACAAATCCTAGGAACAGAGCCATGACACACAGTAGCTTTTGTGCTATTTTGAGGTTTCTCAGGTGTCTTGAGAGTTGGTCATGGTTATGAAACATGCACAGTTCAGACATGCAGAATAGAATAGACCCTTTCAGTTGGAAGGGATGTATAATGATCATCTAGTCCAACTGCCTGACCAAGTCAGAGATGACCAAAAGTTAAAGCACTTTGTTAAGGGCATTGTCCAAATGCCTCTTAGACACTGACAGGCTTGGAGCACCAACCACTTTTCTGGGAAATGTGTTCCAGTGTTTGACCACTCTAATGTCCAGTCTAAACCTACTCTGGTGTAGCTTTAAACCATTCCCATGTGTCCTGTCACTGGATACCAGCAAGAAGAGGTCAGCACCTCCGTCTCCACTTCCCCTCCTGAGGAAGCTGTAGAGAGCAATGAGGTTGGCCCTCAGCCTCCTGTTCTCCATACTAGAAAAACCCAAAGTCCTTAGCTGCTCTTTGTAGGACATTCCTTCCAGCCCTTTCACTAGCTTTGTTGGCCTTCTCTGGACGCATTCAAGGACTTCCACAAACATCTAAAGTTGTGGGGCCCAGAACTGCACACAGAATTCAAGGTGAGGCTGCACCAATGCTGAATGCAAGATAATCACCTCATTTGTGTTTTGATCAAAACCACGCCAGGATGTGGTTTTCCCTCTTGGCTGCCAGGGCACACTGCTGACTCACATTGATCCTGCTGTCAACCAGCACGCCCAGATCTCTTTCTGCAGAGCTGCTCTCCAGCCACTCCTCTTCCAGTTTATACTTGTGCATGGCGTTACTCCATCCTAGGTGTAGAATCTAGCATTTTGACTTGTTAAATTTCATCCCATTAACCATACTCCAATGCTCCAGTTTATCTAGATCCTTCTGCAAGGCCTCCTGTCCCTCCAGAGAGTCAATGGCACCTCTCNAAGAGAGTCAATGGCACCTCTCAATTTGGTATCGTCAGCAAACTTGCTAATGGTGCATCCAACTCCTGCATCTGGATCATTGATAAATATATTGAACAGAACTGGCCGTAGAATTGAACCCTGAGGAACAGCACTGGTGTCCCAGTCACCAGCCAGATGTAGTCCCGTTCACTACAACCCTTTGAGCTCTGCCTTTCAACCAGTTCTTCACCCAGCACATCGTGAACCCCGTCATTCCACATTTGGACTACTTGTCCAGGAGGATTCTGTGA
>VXBO01000006.1:163016-173108 GCA_013400135.1 Rhinoptilus africanus | reverse complement strand
AAAAAAAAAAAAAAGAAGAAAGCTGTATTTTCATGAAAAAAATTAAAACACAAGCGAAGCAATCCCAAAGATGAAGTGGCACAGAAACAAAAGTGGGATGATCAAGTCTCAGGTTAAAAGTGAAGTCCTTCCTTCATGCTTTGTGTAAACACCACCATCAAGCCCCCCCCACACCCCGGATTTTAAGTTAGCAGGTTTACCACCTCGATGAAAGTTCTGCCTCCTTGTAAGAAAAAGGTACCGTCTCTTTCATCCCAAGTCACTTGGGTGAGTTCCTAGGACTTTCCTCCTCACACACTGGCTCTAGCCCCATCTCACTATTCTTGTCAGCTTGCCTCACTTCCATCCATTTTCAGTGATGGCAGAACCTTCTCCCGTGTCAAGCTCTATATTAATGGGCAGAGGGGCTCTTTCCCTCTCTCTCAAAAACCTGGGTCACCTTCTCCAGCATCCTGTTCAGAGCCCCTAATGTAATACCAATAACAATTATCTGTTTGTTGCTCTTCTTTTAATTCCCTTCTGACTGATCCGTTTGGTTGCCCAGCTTGACAACTATCAAGAGACTGAAGGCTTGTACGGTGAGTACTTATCATTTTTTTGGTAACTAGGCTCCTACTCACAAAGAAAACATCTTAAAAATAGTAGCACTTAAAATCACCAGTCAGTTCTGGCGGAGATCCCCTCCAACTGGTAACAGAAACGGCTGTATAGGCAAAACCATAGAAATTATTAGTCTTCCACCTTCACCCACCTCACATCTTTTAAGTTCTTAGTTCCTGCCTTGAGTTTTGGTATTCTCATTGAAATTTGCATAATATGAAGCTGATTAACTCTGTTGTATTCCAGACGCACAAGTAGCTCCTGTTTTTTCTTTCTCTTGAGATAAAGCTCCCACATTTTTCATGCCTTGGAAAAGTATCAAACCAGAAAAGGAGAGATGCAAAGTAGAAGAGCTGGGAGATGTCTGGGACTCAAACAGGACTGCCAGGTCACAAGAAAGACCATAGAGAGGCCCCTGTTTTTCATGTTTTCCTTGAGTTGCTGGAGGGCTCTTTATCTGGTGTCTTCCCTCCAAAATTTCTCCCTTGGCTGAACTGGCAGCGCATGTGCTGAATTCATCTTGCCCAGAAGCAGCTCAGCCACAAGCACCCGCTCAGTCACCCTCTTCACGTGATCACCAGATGAGTCCGTCTCTCATGGAACTTGTGTCCCATCTTTAAAAATAAACACAAGACAAATAAGTGAAGTCTTGACTACACTCACCAACCCTGACCCGCACTCGGATGTGACTACGCTTGAGTCAACAGCTACAAGACCAGCAGGCTGCAATTCTAAAGAGGCCCTGGACAGGCAGGTTACTCAGAGGAGGAGAGCACCAGCAGGAATGGTAGGAAGGCGCTGAGGAATGGCTAGGGCCTACCGGATGGCTTGCAAGACGACGAGCTCATGAGGGAGAGCTGCTGATGTCCCCAGGGTGGCTCCCAGTGACTTGCTACGCGTGTAGGGTCTGGCTGCAACTCGCATCAGAAGCAGCACACTGCGGTCGGGGGATGCACCTCCATGCTGAGCGTTGGCTAGCACAGGACCAGGCAGACAAGCCCCACAGACCTGGCTTAGGGCTCCTCCAAGATACCCGCACGCAGCCTTCTGATTTTTCCCTTGATGCAGTGGGAGTCACTCGCTCCCTCTGCTAACCATGGCAGGCAGGAAAGGAGCCGGCTATAGGGCAAAACAAAAAAAGCAGGAATTCAACACCTTCAGACCGCAAACCCTTTCCTGCCGCACTGGTGAACCAGAGGTTCTAGCCCCAGCGAGCTGCACTGACCCCACAGTTTGGCACGGCCTGGATTTTCCACCACACTGGGCAATGCAGTATGTGGTGGGAGCAGTGAGGGTAAAGGGGATTTTTTTGGGGGGTCTCAGGCAAAATTAAGTTTCCCCACATGCTTTCATTGTCTTCCCCAGCCTTGAGCCTCTGAAGGCATTTCCTGGGGCTGACCAGAACACGCAAAATTCTGCGGTTTCAGACACCTCCGCTCCTGTGCCCCAAGGTAGCTGCCTCTAGGACAGGCTTTGCTTTAGGAAGCCTTTCCCTGATGCTCCAGCAGCAAACTCCATCAGTCACTGTGCTGGTACGTCTGAACTGGCAGAGTGAGTTACCGGGGTGTCAAGAAGAGAGACTCTCACGCTGCCAAGTAGTAGATCAGTGACTGGGGCTGGCTCTGCGTTACAGCTGAGCTATAACCTCGTTCTCCCACCTCACCTGCCATTTCCAAGTAATTGCTTTTGGACAGATGGCAAGCTAGTAGCGTGGCTATATGACCAGCCGCTTGGCTTTCTTCCCACTCACCTCAGAAGAAATCTGCTGCAGGTTATACAGATACAGCTTATTTTTCTCTGCTTCCCTCCCAGCCTTACACACCAGTCTGCACAGAAGCTGGCTGCTCCCAACAACTGGACTTCTCTGGCTGGGGAATACTTGTATCCCACATGCAAGCAGGCACAGCTGGACCAACGCATTGATGCACCGCTGTATGATCCTTGTTCTCAGGATAACACAACGACGAAGGTGAAACGCGCCAACAAGCAAAACACACAGGGATCCTGCACGGTGTTACTGGCAGATCCCATCCTGGTCAGGAAAAATCCCTTCTAAGGCAAGCAGGGCCAGACTCAATAGCAGAGCTAGGCAGAAACGCATGGCAATGTGACTGCCTGAAATTGTTTCTTTCAGGCTTGTGTTCCTAAGATGGGTTATTAAAACGTGATTTCCCTCAAGCTGTTCCAGGGATTCAGGTGTGGGATGTCTTAAAAGGCTTATTTTCTGAAAATGTTATTGGTTGGTTTTTTTAATAAGATTTCCATGTGTTGGGTTTTTTTTGCTCTGAAGTCTGCACGTTAAGGGCATCACAAACCCAAGGTACTATGAGCAGCAAATTTCTTTCCCCCTCCTTTATTTCTAGAGCTCATACAAAATACATAAGCTTAAACCACTTCAAGACACTTATTTATTAAATTTTGGCATCCTTCACTGTAACACCTAATTCCTAAGAAATGCACAGATGTCCTCCTGTGTCACTTCCAACTCTCAACACTCTGTCTATTCTAATAACAAAAATAATGTAAAAAGGACCTAGTAGAATTACTACCTACCTATGTGAGACTAACGTGAAGGCCTGGAGCTAGGATATTTTTAAAAGTTACTTTTTTTTTTTTTAAATCATTTGAAATATTTTACTATTTTCTCACAGTGAAGAAGCTTATGCCAACAATTGAAAGGCAGCTGTAAACAAAGCAAAGCCCCTACAGCTACAGGGTGGAAGTCTCAAAGCCAATAAACCTTGTTTTCCTTCAACTCTTTCCTAGAACTTGACAGAATTCTATGTGTTTGTCTGTTTGTTTTTTAAACTGCAGATTGCCTACAAGTGCTTTAGTGGCATTTGTCTAGGGATAAATAGGTACTAGGCCATGCCTGTGTCATCTCCCTTGCTCATGGCGCTCAGATGGAAAAACTACCTCCTCCAGCCAGGATAAACGCAGTTCAGCTGAGATCAAGATAAGCAACAGACTTATATTCAAAGGACTGCCGCGGAAGAGGCAGCATCCCGACAAAGGGAGAAGGTACTCTGGGAACCAGAAGCTGTGGGAGGAAGTGCATACGTAGCTGCGTTCCTGTAGATAGATTTGGAAGAGAAGGCAGCACCCAGCGATGACACGCAGGGGAGACAACAGCTCATCTTCCTCTACTGAGCACGTGGGGTGTAGAGGCTTTCCCCAAGGGAGCATCTTGACTGAGAATTCCCAAATCTGTCCTTCAAATAGGCAATAGATGATTGCAATAAATACAAAACATGTGTACATGTGCTCATCCCTTCCAGGTCCGCTCATCCATTAACATCCCCCAGCCCAAATGGCCAGGAATTAATTTTCAACAGACTTTTGAAGTAGTTATCTATAATTTGCTTCCACACAACGTGTGTTTACTTTGCAAAATCAAATCCATGCTTAGAACCCGGAGCAAAACACAGCGAGCCCATGGAAAAAACTAGATGTGTACATTATAGAGAAACAATGGAAAGCAGTTCTACAAATAAGAATTACAATAGTCTATTTTGTGTACTGCTTGCTTAAAGCTATATGAACATTATAACCAAAGCCTTTTCATTTATACTACTTTTGTCAGGAGAAGAGGAAATAAACATAGTTTACTGCTGGAGAAATAAAGGCAGGGCCATAAATACTTACAATGCATCGTAGTTATAAAAATAGTATCTCTTCTTAGAGCCAATGTTGATCTTTCTTACAGCTCAGTAACGCAAAAAGGTTAAGTATTCCTCAAACCTGCTTTTTTTCTGAGGAATGTTTACTATTAAAGGTTTACTATTGCTGATTACAATCTCAAGTTGAGAGCACGCTAGAGGACAGGAAGAGACTACAATAAGAAATCTCAGCTGCATTTTGCTAAAACCTGTTCAGGAATGGGAGAATGAAGTCTAATTTGTCAACTCAACTGTGGAGCGTTCTCCCATTATTCTGTTCAAGGCATCCGTTTTTCAGCACCTCTGTTGTAAAATATTTTGATCAAAATTGTGGTTTTGGTCGATGAAGTAGCGAATAGGTCTTTCAGTGCAGTTCCCTATTGGAGAAGGATTTTGTTAGCAATTGGCTAAGCAAATTCCCACTCACAATAACAGCTGTGAACCCTGCTGAGGGCATCTGCTGGGTACTTAATACTTGTTGGGAAGCATCTTGCTTTAAGTGTCTTCTGTTTACAAAAGGAATTCCTACACTTTTTAACACAGTGATAAAGATATTGCACCTCCTGTTTGTTTACATATAATGTTCGATGCATGTTGTCTTTGCTCACTTGCACTGATTTTCCTCTCTACAGGGGACTAACATATTGAAGGACTACTTTGATTGCCTTCAACTTTCAACTGAGTTATAATAACAACAGCCTAGATACAGAAAGGTTATTAAATGAAGTGTTATAAGAAACTGCTGGGCCAATTCTTTCCTTTCTAGGGAGGAAAAAGAAGATGAAACTCCATGGAAGCTAAAATTCAAGTGGATGTCAGTTAAGAGGGATGTGCAATAGCTTCTGCACCAGCACTGTGAGCAGAACGGACACCTCTCCTCCTGTGGTTACCACTTTTTGAGGAGCACTGTCTGGCCAGACTCTACCGACCCTTTGCACGTACTCCACACTAAATTCCTTTGCCATGCAGGGGCTTTTGGAACCACATTAATACTTTGGGACGTGTCAAGTGATGCAAGTGTGGAACTGATGCAAACCTCTTTCAAGTTATCTTCCCAATATAAACCCCAAGGACACAGAGTCCTGCAAAAGTGGGAAAAGAGGTCACATCAGAGTATCTTTGTTAACAGCGTACCTCCAAAGCCTCTAAGGAAGTCTATACTATCATTTAAACAGTAAGCCCTTCCGCAGGCCTGGCTCACCATCATTCACGTGGTAAATCTGCAAACAAAGGTGGTTCAGGCATGAACAGCCCCAACCTCCAGCGATGAAGGAACCTTCCAGTGTACCCTGTATGAGCAAGGCAGAGGTGCACATCAGTGTAGGGATGGAGGATGATCCCAGGAACACACTGCCTAGCTCACCAGCAGAAGATCTGAAGTAGTGGTCAGTTCTTCAAAATAATCTGAATGCCTTGAAACAGGAATAAGGTTGCAGAGGAGTATGGAGACTATACTGCCGAGGCCTACTCTCTAACATGCACAAATGGGCGTAAGTAAAAGCAGTATGTAGAGAAATCATCTCCTATTTGTCTACAGAAGTTGACCCCCAGCTGTTTAATTCCATACGTGAACATTAAAATTCTTGCTAAAATACCTGCAGAACTGGTGTCCAGTCCAAAAAAGGTTCCTGACTGCAGAGCTCCCTCTTGCAGGCACGTTTTAAAAGGAGACTGAAAAATGTTTAGGCTCATCCTCTTTTGAGGACACAGGGCAGAAGGACATTTGTAACACAAGTTGGCTCAAGTGGATGCTGCTCATCAAGATAATACACACAACGTATGTACAAAAGCAATGGCATGTTTTTGGATAACCACTCAAATTTTAGGAAGAAAATAGGAGATACCACACAGCTGAATTCTGATAATACACGTCAGCAAGCTCAGTTTGAACATAAAAGCACTGTTGTAAACACTCGCATTCATGGAAGAGTGCTACAGATTTAATATGAAGTATGCAAGGATTTAATTTTGGCTTCCATTTGCAAACTAATACCTTGTGTAGTAAAATGTTTTCCAGCAGTTACATGAACACATAAGTTTAGAATAGCAGCAGAAGAAACCAGTGTAATAATCACCAGTACTCCTTTTTGCAGGATCTCTCCTTTTCCCTGTGTTCTTCCATCAAACTACATAGGAAATCTAGCACATTTTTAGCTCTCATGTTTATTAATCATGGTCCAAACAGGTCAGTATTGTTACATATGTTACTTTGGTGAAGACGTTATTTCCTGCTCGTGTCTTGCTCCTCCATCCTATTCCAATTCTGAGAATGTGTTCAAATATGTTTTCAAAGAGACATGATTACCATTTCAGAAACATGTATCTGACATAGCAGCCCACAAAAGTAAACATTTATTTAATACCAAATAAAACTAAGCTCCTTCTGGGTGTAACTTGAAGATCCAAGGCCTAAATCTGTGTTTATGTAAGCTGATCTGGTGCTTCAGACATATATTCCTGACATATATTGATGTGAAATGACAACGGAATGAGATTCTTACAAAATAATTTATTCACCTGCACACCAGACATGTTACCATCCTAGTCTGTTTTAAGAGCCAGGGATTGTGATGGTACTCAGCTTACTTTGTACTGAAAACTACAATACATTAAAGCTTTCTACTGAAAGAAGCCATATTACAATATTTAAATTCTATATTGATATTATTACCTGTAAACCACTGTGATTTGGCAGCGCCACCCATTTACAGGGCTATGGCTGAGCGACATGAACAAGCAGAAAGCAGACTTTTCCTGGTGTACATAGTTTTGCAGTGACCGAACCTCAAAAGCAATTTAAGCCACCTGAATCAGACTTCTGCAAGTCTTCAAAATAAAGCGCTAGCTGAAACTAGACCTTTGCTGCCTACTGAAAACACTCTAAGAAAGCAGGCACTCTAGAGAATTGACTCCGCTTTTGCAAGGCTTATATCTGTGTGTAGGATCTATATATTTGCTATCACACTAACCTCACAGTCTTAATGCTGAGGATTAATAGACGTAACACAATTGTATCCATGTGTACAGAATTTACAGTATCTCATACAGCTGGATTATGGTAACACTATCACTTTCATACTGCTAGTTTAATTTCTGATTTTTTTCTCATTTTCTGCCTAATGTCAAAGATGTGATGTCCAGATGAAGGATGACCAACTCTAAGCTTTTGCTTATCCATTGAATCGTATGCATATGGTTGCGAGCTCACAATGTATAAGAATAAAAAAGGTCTGAAGATATCATCATCAGTGTTTCCAAACAACTGCACACTGGTGACTTCTCCTAGTTGATTCAGAGTAATTACCACTTATTGGGAGAAAATATAAAATTAAAGCAAATCAGCAACAAAAATATCACAGGACTAAACTAAAAATATAAACCAAGAATATCGTGACAAAACCACATAAGATGAAGAAAGGCTTTTGCTAGTATGCAAGAACAGTGACATCTTGTGGGGGTTTTACAGAAGTGAGTTTACAGAGGGACAGAGCAAACTAGCCTGCAATGTTGTGTCATTAAGACTACTTCAGTAGGTCATTTAATACGTATACCATTAATAATATTTGGTAGAAATTAGGCTTTATTGCTTTTATAATTAGGAATGAAAATAATTTAAAAAGGCAGATAAATAGCTAGTAAGGAAAACTTTCAAAACAAAAGTTAATGGAGTGGAGTCCAAATAGCTCTGCAGCAGTTTCCTCTGCTCTCCCAGGAAGTAGTTATATGTATCACTTAAATATCACTCAGCCAACATAATAATGGCATACGGGCAAAGTTATAAGAGACTAAACAAGGAATTATGTTGTAAAGGCATACAAACATAAAAATGACACCCATATTAAGTGTTTTTTAAAAACGCACACATAAGTATTTAATAAATAAAGCATGGACAATTATGCGGTTCCTTTCCACTGATTAATAGACTATGCCAAATTTGTTATATGTACTTCTTGAGAAAGCAAAGTTATATCACAATGGAAAACTAAAATAATATATCCGACTTTCCAGTACAGTATGCAAAATATGGACCCTTCAGATTGCATCAGAGTAGATGAGTTTCTGGAACAAATCTTCAGCTGCTGTAAAGTGTCAAAACTCAGCCAAGATACTCAACTCTGACAGTTTACAACAAGCAAAAATGCTGTGATTTTTTTTTTAAACAAGCTTGCACCCAAACTAAGTTATAAAAACATAACATTTACATCTTGGAAGATGATTGATTTTCCTACCATAACGTTCATGTGTTCATCTTATTTTCTTTTACCTGAGTAACCTAAGTAAACAGATTACAAGGCAATTTAAACATATTAGCTAGTACAATGTTTACTGGACTTCTCATATATAGAAATGTACTTGACACTATTTGCAGTTTTACAAATACAAAATGAGTAAGAATTTTAAAACATATTTACTGAGCAGCCATGTCTTTGATATCTGTACAAATCAGTAGGTGCAGTGGAATTATGTATAGAATTTATGATTTAATTTTCAAACAGTTTTTGTGCAACCTGGATGTAATGTGCATTTAGAGAACTGCTGTCAACATCACAGCTCTGTAATATTTACTGGTGCCAGAAATGGGGAGCACAGAGTAGGACAACAGCTCCTAAAATAATACTGTGCTATGCAGACATCTGTACATAATTCAAATAGTGCATATTACTCACTGTCTGATGAGGAATAATAGTTAGCTGCTAATACAGACACGGGCATTTACAGGTATTAGGTTTGTTCTATTAAGTATGGATGAATGAACTTTTCCATATAGAAATATTAAAAGGAAAGGACTTGAATTAGGAAGTTATGGCATAATTAAAGAAGGGAAATTATGTAATAAATAACAAAACTTTCAATTCAACTTGCAGAAGATAAGTACAGTAGGAAAAAATCCTTTACAGTAGCAAAAAGTCATTTACAGTAGCAATGAAACCATTCAGAAGCATTGCCAAATCAAAAGTAATTCAGCTTTATTTTATAATCAAGCAACTGAAAGTAAAAAAAAAAAAAATCAACAGGAAGAAAGTTTAGTTTATTTCTGATAGTCTTGTTAGTGTACTTCTGTGTTATCATACCTGTCAGATGTTTCCTCCTCTTTTTGTGCTCTATTCACTCTATCACTTTTGATTTTTAATTTTTATTTTTTTAAATTTCTTTAGTCCAACATAAATCCATAGACACTAAAGCACAGTGAATGTGCAATTTGCAGACTGGTGTGAGTGAAAAATCATAGTAATTAAATTACTTTTATGAGGTAAGCTTGGAGTAACTTGGAGGAGAAAATTTGCGCTTCAAGTACTTGAGAATGTAAAGTGGAAGACAGCTAACAACAGTGATTGCTGACACTTTCCACAGGAAGGTCACAGTTGTGATAAAGGCAACATCTGCAGAAACAAAAAGGGAAAATAAGTAATGGGAACTGATAACACGGGAACTGGAACTTCCATAGTGCAAAGTCAATAAAAATCTGTTAATTGTTTGCTTATGCTATTGTTCAAGACCATGGAAAATTAAAAAAAAAAAGGCAACAAAACAACAGAAAGTTAACCACACCATTTCGGTTTTGCCAACTCTTTTCTTTAGACAGGAGCTTCAGAGTTCCTTTATGGTCCTTACACTGGTTTGCAGCACAAAATAATTTCAGGCGAAACAGAATCTCAGTATAAAAGCAACACTTTCTCATAATAAAAAGTAAAGCCACCTTATTTTTCTACTAGTAAAAATGATTTTTACCCGCTATAGTACAAGTTCCAAACCAGAAATTCTGCTACCTTACTCCATATTCAGATTATTTTTCTCTGAAATAGTCACAACAACTAGACTAAATGATTCTTAA